>OX424443.1:29134060-29241158 GCA_949152495.1 Lasius fuliginosus | reverse complement strand
AGTTTATAGCAGAGGACAAGGAGAGCCACGAAGAAAGGATGAGGCCGTAAGCGAATGATGAAAGAGAGGGACCCGGGCGAAGGCCCGACGCGACGGCATACGTATGCGCGCATTGTGGAGGTAGAGAAGAAAGAGAAGACGGAGATTGTGCGTGACGCTCGGAGCGCCGCAATGACGCCATGACGTATCGACCGCGTTCGCCACGCGCGCTGACGTCACGATCACGGCCCGAGTCAGACTGGGAAACACGTGAACAGCACGCCCGCGATCACGCGGTCGCGGCCTGACCGGACTCTGCCGATTGGCCGAGCGTCGGCGAGCCCCTCGCCGCGATTGGTCGCGCCCGCGCGCCGCGCGTGAATCACGCACCGCAGAGCGGGCGCGGGTCGGCGCGTTTCCGAGCCAGCGCCGACCTGAGAAAGCTTCATTGCGCCGCGAGACGCCCGTCCGTTACGTGCTGTGGATGATCAGTCGCTCCACTTTTGCCAAAGAGGGCTCGGCGTCGTATAAGCTCTTCTTCTTCCCCCCCCCCCCCCCTCGCGACTTTTCGAGCGGGGTGTCTCGATTGATTTTTTTTTTTTTCCCTTGTTTATTCCCTCTTCCCTCGGATCATCCTCGTGACGGTTCCTCGTCCTGTTCGCGCGGACATGGACACGAGCCAGGCGCCTCTCTCGCCGCCGGCCTCACCCCAGCTGAAACACGTAAGTGACAGCAAATTAAATATACCGCCACAACACTGTCCGTTGCCGCGAAACTCAAACGTTTTCCACGAATTCGCTTCTATGTACGAGATGTTTCTATTATTTGCTGGTACGTCATCTCTGTGTTATGGTTGATTGTAGGACGCGCAGCAAAATAATGATTTTTTTTTTTGCATCAGGGATAGTAAGTTAACAAATATTTCATTGCACAATATTTCTTAGAATCTTAATTAACTTTGATGTAAACTTGAATTTATTTTTACTAATTTCAACATTAATCGTCTCTCTATAATTAACCCGTAAATTTAAATTTTATTGGAATAAAGTTTCCATTTTCATTTGGTTGAAAAATAGATTGATAAGATAAATCGAAAAATACAATGAAAGAAAATATAAAATGTAGAGAACAGAGAAGATACATATAAGCTAATCTAAAATTGATAAACCATGTTGTGGGAACATATACGGAGTCTGCACGGAGTTTATTCTAATTCGAATGTCTTTCAAGGATGGACAAAGAATTGCTTATCTGTTTTACTCTTTAGTCACGTTTGCCTTATTATGCAGAAGACTTTTTTAAGTCCTTATTTCATTTATTTAACTTTGGTGTCTCATTTTGAACTAAAAGTAAGTAGTTCATCCAATAGGCAATATTATATACGCATAAAATGAACCCTTTTTTTTTGCCAATTGCCTGATTAACACTAACATCCCTGCCTCCCTTTGTTTTGCAGATGGAACCGCTGCAGTTATCGTTCAGCGTCGCGGCTCTGCTGGGGGATAAACTCTCATTGTCAGATCGGAAATCCGGGCGGAAGAACGCGAAGGGTGCGAATTCCCACCCCGCATTGCCGCCCACCCCTCAACCCTCCGACTCGGAGGAAGACGAGCCGCCCCGAAAGCGGCGATGCGTCGAGCAATGCGAACTGGCGAAGGTGAATATAAAATAGATATCGTCGAACAGAAAGCTGCTTCGCTTTCCAACGTCTCCCTCCGTTTTCCTCCAATTTCCTTTCGATTTCTCTTCTCGACTTAATCGACTGGAACGGAGAGCGGGAACTTGGAGTCATGTTGCGATACGATTCCGTTTGAGTGCGCAACATTTCCTTCGTCTCCGTCTATTTATCCTTCGAGTAGGCGTATCTTCCAGCGGTACTCTGGACAAAAATGGATATATCGGTCTCTCCCGCGATTTGCTGCAATCTGTTGTTATGAATCGATAAATCGATAACGTCTTTTCTTTGTAATAGATAGCTTCCAATTATCTTTTTGAGATTTTGCTTGTTATTTAACGAATTATAAAATGTCTTCTCACATCTCTCCCGAGAATAGGGTTCAATTGGACACATTGTTTATTGGTCAATTGAACACTCTCTGATTGGTCAACCGTGCTGGTTACCCTGGACACCGGTCGATACCAGTGGTTGTGTTTAATCGCACTGTGTCCAAATGAACCTCTCCCCCGAGAGAATAGACTACATTTTTTTTTAATTCTTTTGTACTGGACATCAAAGTATCTTCTTACATGAATTTGTCAAATTGAAATCGCTGGTCGTTTTTGTTTCAGCTGCTGCTAGACGGCACGCCGCCGCCAAGTCCGGAACCGGCCAGGGTTTCGGTAATAATGCGCGCCAATCGCGACGGTACCTGCAGTCCGGCGAATCTCGCGGGGAGTCCGGTGACCAATGGGCGACCGGTATCACGCGACTCGCCCGCGCGACACTTGCCCAGTCCGCGAGCGAACGCGCGAGCGAGCGCGAGGGAACCGGTGGAGGACGTGCTTCGCAACATAAAGTTCAAGATGAGCTTGCGCAAGGAGGAGATCATCGTTAACAGCAAGAATACAGATCGCGAGAGCTGTCAGCAGCAACAGCAGTTGCCAAAATTGCAACCCCTGGCGCCCAAACCTGCGCCTATCGTGGTAGCGAGTCTGCTGGGCTCTCCTCTGGTTTTACCTCGAACACCCCTTCTCTTGGTCGCCAGCGCGGCGCCAACTACGGCCACCGCGACGACCACGACGATGAGCGCGAGCGCGGTGGAGACGCGCCGTCGCGTTTACGAGTGCGAGCACCCGGGCTGCGGCAAGAACTACTTCAAGTCGTCGCATCTGAAGGCTCATACGCGCACTCACACGGGCGAACGGCCGTTCCCGTGTCCCTACGAGGATTGCAGCCGTCGCTTTTCCCGCAGCGACGAGCTGTCGCGGCACAAGCGCACGCACACAGGCGAGAAGAAGTTTGCCTGCGTCGTCTGCCAGAGGCGATTCATGAGAAGCGACCATTTGGCGAAGCACGTGAAACGCCACTCCAGGGACAAGACCTCATCGTCAGCCTCCAATGGTCAGATCTCCGCCTCTCAGTTGGTCCCTACGCCTCTGAGAGTGAGTCTACTACCGGTGCTTGCGCCACGACTAACGTCACGACCAGTTCAGCAGTTTGTACCACCTCAGCTGGCGGCTTGAAGGATGCGCTCTGACGACTATTTGAAGTCACCTGAAAATTATTTTCTATGATCCTCTTTCACGGTCTTTGTGCGTCTTAATCAGGATCCTATATTGCTCCCGGCGCATGGAAGATGAAAACAAACGAGTTTTCCTTGAAGCTATAATAATGAAGACTGGAATGATCCACTCAAACTGTGGATGAGCGTTGAAGACAATAATTAAAGTCTCCAATGCGGATGTTTTAATTATAGGGTACCAAATTGTATCCAGCATACGAAAAATGAAGACTTGATTTTTTGCTGATGGAGCGGTACCGATTGGAAGCACGAGCGTAACTCAGGGATCGATCTATAATAATCTGAGCATAATCTGGTGAATTGGAAAGGGGGCTCTTGATGAAGATATACAATGAAGAAGATGTCGACGTTTCAAGATTATCGAACACAGACAAGAATGTAAATATCAAATTGAGCAGGAACGAAGAGCGAAGTGAGCCGTACTTAAAGCAAAGGCACGAGACGTCGATAGGTCGTTATGCAGAGGACTTTGTTGTCGTTCGCAAACCGAGTACCTAAGTGTGTCTGTGATCTGTGACGCGTGAAGGCTAGTGTCAACCGTTTAGTTGAGAGATTTACTATCTCGAGAATCACTCGCGGGGAGTCAGGCTCATATTCGCAACGCATATTCAGCGTTAAATGTGGCCATATGTATGTTATTCTTTGGAAGTCGGAACAATATATGAAATGTGATTGTCGTATTAAATAAATGGAATTCGGATATTAGATAGTCACATTTAACGTTAAATACATGGGATATATATAAAAACGGATTGTAAATTTCCAAGGGTACCATTTAAAATTGCTCGATTCTTCGCTGGTCGGAGATTCTTTGTAGACAATACAGAAGTCTAAGAGACACATCGTAAATATATCGAAAAGACGATATTTCGGATATTGCTTGAATCGTTTTTAGATTTTTGTATTGTTTAATTTACTATCGAGAGTTGTGCTCTCGATAAATAGAGCTCTGTAGTATCAAGTGTGTTGATCGAGAGATAGAAAGAAAAATTATTTATTTACGAAGAAAAATAAAACATTTATGTATATGACGATTATATATAGACTTATAAAATTATAATCGCTGACGACTATAATTATATATGTGTACATATTTTAAATATAAGTAACGCAAGAGCGGCGAAGATACGACAACAAAACCAGGAAGATTCATTGATGAATTTTATTAATTGTTAAAAATTACGAGAAATTGTTTTCTACACTCTTGAGCTACTTGAAATGTTCTTTCTTTTTTCAGAGTTTATTTAATGTTTTATACGGCTTCCACAAAAGAGTATGACTGTATTGTAACTTGTAAAATATCTAGATCCGTCTCTAGGATTGCGAATGTATATATGTATATGTATGTATCACATAGCCAGGTAAAACTTTACTTGGCGATCTTATAAGACTTGAGTGAAAATATCGTTAAAAATCATAAAGATTTTTCTACAATAAATAAATTGTATACTTTCGTAAATCATTACGAATACATTCTCGTTCCTTTTGTGTCTCTTTCCCTTTATAACCTTCTTTTTGCGACTCATATCGATATCTAAATTACCTCAGTATATTTTGCAAATATTAATTGATATATGAATAAAAGCCGCAACAAATACTTATTACTCTTTAACACTTCTTTTTTTTCAAAATCCAAATTTTCTCGAAGCTCACTATTCGAACTATTTGTAAGAAGAATCTAAAATGCAAAAAGTAAGATTAAAAAGCGAATGATTATGAAGAAATCTAAAATAGGGCTGGTAATTTGCTTCGAAGACCGATGACTTCGATATTCGAATCTTCAAAGCTGTCAAAAATAACAGCCTTAAGTCTAAGAGCTGAATCTTGCGATGGTGAACAGGCAGAGGAGGCGCGAACTTGAATTCTGTAGGGAAGGTCGCGGCTCAAGATGACTGATGATAACGAAAGGGAAACGATGCTGAAGAATTTACGGCGTAAGCGGAATCTACGTTTCCATGGTGTGCGATACCAGGAATCGATGACGTCGCTCTCCTAAAGCAATACATGGTAGTGAATATCAAATGCCCGATTCAGATTCCCTACATTGATGATACGCGAATTGCTTCTGTAAAATGGTCATGTATACTTACTGTTACGAGAATTTAAGAAATTAACGACTTATTAAAAATTATAGATATTAGAATGGTTTTTACCATTTGGTTTTAAAATTATAGATATTAGAGTGGTTTTTACCACGTGGTTTTTACTTATCGATAAGATACACATAATCGTCTATAATTTGTCGCCGGAAGTCGACTGATATAAAAAAAAAAAACATTCGTTCCGAAAGTTTTCCTCGTTATTGCCTCATGGCTTTTCTTATCTGTTCGAATTCTTAATAAATATTATTCATAACTCTATTTAATAACATAAACTGCTAATAATATAAATTATGAATTATATTTTTAACAAACAGGATAAGATAATGTTCAAAATAGTAATATCTGTTGAAAATAATGAAATGATGAATATTCGATATACATGACATTCGTATGCCGTTTTAAGAGAGAATAAATTATCCACAATTAATTAGTATATCTACACACACACACACACACACACACACACACACAATTTACATATTTTACAATATTTTACATGACGCAATATTTCTTTAACATTATATCATTCCTCCCGCACTATATCATGCTTTTTCGATTTAAATAAAAATATTATTAGCGGTATAACTGGTGATATTTATATTCTTCACGTTTTGATGCAAACTTGTAAGATTTTAAAAATAATTTAATTAAGTCATGATGGATAGAGAGCGATAATATACTTTTGTATTGAAATTATTCTATTATACTTTAAAGTGTTTTCAAAAATAGAATTGGGAGATATCGGAGATTCTCTCTTCGACTGCAAAGCAAAAACAGAGCTAGCCAACAATGTCTCAATAATGTATGCGATTAGCGTATATCTTTCCATCAAATATCTGCCAGACGTATGTTATCGAACGGCGAGACTTTTATCGCGTGTGTCATCAGACTAAACATTTCACGAGACGATTTCTTATCGCAAATGATTATGAAACAAAGGTGTACGTTTGATAATTTCGACGTCGTTAGAGAAAGACAAACTGAATTATAGGAAATGTAACGTCGTTTCTTCAGAAGGCAGTTTCTAATTAATCGCCTTCGTTCCAGAACTTTTCTGGTCCAGAAACAGAACAAACAAAAGCAACGTCGTCGCATACCGACGATCTCTCTCGCGAAATCTCCAATTTTCTTGCATCAGCCAAGGACTCTATCTCATTGAGCGACACGTTAATGTCACAAACAGGTGTGCTGGACCGGTAGATGATGCAAAATATCCTCGCGATTACACTTCCCTTTGCGTTCGCCTTTATTGAAATTCATTTTTCTGCGAAAAGGAGAGAAGTCTGCGCGATTAATTTATTTAATTCCCGCAAAGAAATAAAAATGCAAACGCAAACGCAATCGTAGAATCATGTGAATCTGCATGGAAATTTTCGAAAGACGTCATTTATTCGTCGCGATCTTCTTCCTCATTTACAATATTCAATATTTTTAAGAGCGCAACATTTCTCGACTATTGCATCAAGCTAAATATTTCCATTTCGAGATTGCGTCTACGCGTGCGATTTTAAATGATAATATTAATTACTCTGAACCCATTAGCTTTTTTTGCGATTTATTAAACGCAAAGAAAACTAATTTCCGCTTATATCATAATTATAGTTTAATCGCGAAGAAACGTCGAATAATCATAGTTACGTATTTATAATAGCTAGGATAAATAGATTGCGAATTAATAGAAAAAATATGTTGTTTAATAACAGGAAATATTGGATTGGTAAATGACGAAAAATCGCTGATCACGGTGATCTGAAAAAAACAAGTTGGAATAAAATTTGATATACTCTTTATTTTTGATAAATTTTTCAAAAATAAAAAATGTACAATTGTTGTATATATGTGGCTTTGCTTATAATTTACAACGCGTATTATAAGAATAGCAAATGGCATATTTGTGGTATACTCTCCATTTGTGGTAAAACTCTCCATAATGATAAATGCACGACTCTATCTACAATGTGTTCGCGGAAAGTCGCTGAACGGATTATGTAAATTCCAAGTCGAAAAATATAGTACTTTTAAAGTCGCAACAGTCTCTACGCATTATGCGTGGCACGTCCTCTCAATTTACACGCGGAATCACATTGTGATTATAACTCGTGTGAATGAAATCGTGTCAAGTACAGCCAAAGTGCATTATTTTTTATATTATCTTCTAAAAATTCTAATTCTTTCATTGAAACATATTATTTACAAATATTTGAACCTGTAAATATTATTTAAATCTATTTTACGATAATAATTGAAAGAAAATGTATTAATGATGTCCAAATGCTCTTTGTAAGAATTAAGAAACAAATATTCTTTTAGCTATTCCAGATGTAAAAAAATTAGTACACACGAGATATAACAGAGATGCAAATCCTAAACTGAGTTGCATGACAACAAAGAGTTAACTCTCATACCTTATTTCAAGAAACTTCCCTCCTTCTGAAGCGAACTAGTATAAACCAGTACAGCTCTCGAATGAGAGTTAATCGATGCCATTATAAATTTCTATAAAATTTTTATTGCGGGTGGAATTTTCGCGTAGAATCGGCCGCCATGTCGAGTAATAACTGGCATGGTCTGAAACTCTCGCCATAATGACTCTGGAATTCCTCCATCTTCTTAACGAGTCGATGAGCGCCGTATGCATCTACCCAACGGAATGGACCACCCGTGAAGGGCGGAAAACCCAAGCCAAACACAGCTCCTACGTTGCCCTCCAACTGAGAAATACAAATATAGTTAATAAGTGAAAAGGATCAAGTACAACAAAAATGTTATAACATTGCTGTGCTACTTACACTTTTGTGTTAGTAGCATAACAATGATAAGTAAATGTATTGACTTACCGGATTAGCTAGAATATTTTCTTCCAAGCAAAGGACCGCTTCGTTGACGAATCGCGAGACCATCCTCAGCTGACGGTCCTCGTCAGATGTACTACCTTTAGGCTCGAGTGTGTACTTCCTCAAAATGTCCAACGCGCCGGCATTTACTTCCCTATTCTTAGAGTTGGCTTCATACACGAATATACCTTTGCCGGACTTGCGTCCTAAAATTCATACGAATCTAGAGTTCTAGCATAATATCCTTTATAATCCGTTGATAATATTTTTGCATGTCTACTCAATAATTTATCGCATGCAATAAATTATCTCCGATAAAAGTGCTTTCTTTATACAGAATTAAACAATAGATAATAGAATTCAGTTATATCGCGGTAAATCAAGGTTTACCAAGAAAACCAGCTTTGACCAAGTCGCCAAGAATGTTCACATCTCCCCCTCTAAAACGCTCGCCGAAAGTTTTGTAGAGGTCAACGCTGATGTGAGCACCCACATCGATGCCGACTTCGTCGGACAAAGTAGCCGCGCCGACAGGGAAACCGAATGTCTTTGTTAGCTTATCCAAGTGCGCTGGATCTACACCTTCCTGTTTATCATAAATTATACTGTTATATTTTATATTCACAATTTGGAATTAGAACAGTCAATGTACCAACACGAGATATAATTGTAGAATAATATCGGTCGCGCTAATAAGTAACCGCAGATATCTAGATACTTAAGAGATAGTTTTCGATTCTCGTAGTTTCAGTAAGAAATAATTATTACCGACAAGTATCACTCACTTGCATCAGTCTAACCGCTTCTGACAACAAGGCGGAAAGTATCCTTGTGGTGTAGAATCCGGGACCGTCACCGACCGTGATAACGGTTTTGCCTTGCTTCAAACCGACGTCCACAGCAGTCTTGATAGTTTCCTCGGACGTTCCTTTGTGCGTTATAATTTCGAGCAATTGCATTTTGTCAACAGGAGAGAAATAGTGCATGCCAATCACCTGTAAAGAACCACGTCTTGAAACTTTATTATATTATATTTATCATTAATTTATATATTTGATATAATTATATATTGCAATTATATCAAAATTTTCGCTATTATAATTTAACAACTTAACTTAATAATTATTTTACTCCCCACATATATATGATTATAATTTAATTTTTCAAATTATAAATATATAGATGGATTTACTTTATCAGGACGGCTGCTACCAGCAGCAATCTTTGTGATGGGAATCGCGGACGTGTTAGTCGCGATGACGCAGTGATTCGGCACTACAGATTCAATCTCCTTTAGGACCTTGTGCTTGATGCCGATGTCCTCGAATACTGCTTCAATCACTACATCGACATCTTTGAAGGTATCATAATTTAATGTGGCGTCGAGATGCGAGAGATATTTGTCCTTCTCCACACTGCGTAGAAAACTTTTATTGAAAAGACTGCATTTCATGTTTAACTTCGCTTATTTTTTTTTTTTAGGAAAGGCATCGAACCTGGAGATTCGTTTACGCTTCACAGCGCCGTCCAAGCCTCTCTGAATCTGGCTTATGCCGCGATAGAGTCCAGACTGGTTGGTGTCCTTCATAATGACATCGTAACCTTTGTCGATGCTGACCTGGACGATGCCCGCGCCCATCAAGCCAGCGCCAACTACAGCAATTTTTCTGTACAAGATGAATTGCAATGAAATGATTATACCGAAGAGCATAGTTGGTTAAAATCAGGCAGTAAAAATTATTATTCTTCTATAATTATCTTAGTAATTAATAAAGTAATTATAATCACATCATTCTCAGATTCATCATTAAACATAAATTAATTTCTAATCATTAATTTGTAATTTATGTTTAATTTATTTATATATATTTATTTATATATAATCATTTCACTTGCAAATTTATTGGAAGACGTACTTGGCTGCACTCTTGGCCGAGCCGAAACGATTTGTCTTACAAGCTCTCTGACCAAAGAACAAGCTGGTAAGACCCTTAGACTCCGGTGTAACCGCTAGCTGACCAAATCCCCTGGCTTCAACGTCGAAACCGATGACTGGACCCTTATCTAAACCGGTTCTCACCACTTCCAAGATTTTTAGAGGTGCAGGATACAAACCACCCGTCGCTTTCATCACCTGAGCCTTTGCTTTCTTGAATACCTGATCCTTGACGAAGTTAAGAGATAGAACCTGTTGCGTTAGCTTGTCCACGAGAGACTTTGGACCACGCTCGACTTTCAGCTTCCCGTTCGCAAGATCATGCGCAGCCTTCACCGCGGTTTCTTCCAAATATCTTATTGTACTAAAAAAAGCATAAGTCGATTTTTAAGAATACGATATAATTTCGATAGTAGTAGCAGTATTAAGCCTTTTCACTTTATAGAAAAAAAAGTTGATATACATATAATTAATATAAAGCGACAAGTATTTTCTAAATAAGATTAGATATATGAGAGATTATACAAATAATTAGAAGCCAATTATTAATATTTAAATAATTATGGCATAATCTAAAAAGATCAAAAAAATCCCTAGTTTTTTTTAAAGAAATTAGCGTAAAAGGTTAGGTTTAAAGTGCATTTGTATTAAAGTGTGCTATTTATATGTTTTTACTTTTCTTCGGGCGTTCCGACTCCCGGACCGAGACGATTCACCACGAGATCCACTAGTCCAATTTTTTTCGCTTTGTCAACTTTAAGCGGTTTACCAGTGAGTATCATGTCTAGAGCGATGGGGAGGAAAATCAGCTGGGGCAAACGCTGAGTACCACCACCACCAGGAAGGAGCCCAAGCAATACTTCCGGTAATGCCAACCTGGTCTGTTTATTGTTAACGGCGAGTCTGTAATGACACGCTAATGCGACCTAAACAAGGAATAATCAATCTGATGAATAATACTTCCTTTTGTGTCTCTATGAAATTTTTATTCCATTTTCTACTTTATATTCTCACAAATTCCCTTCATTTTAATTCTTTATTTTAATTTAATTATTAAAAATGTGTTACCTCCAATCCTCCACCGAGACACGGGCCGTGAATAGCAGCAACGATCGGTTTTTTACTGTTTGCTAATAGATCCAGAATTCTGTGACACTCTTTCGTCAGTCGATATCCACTTTCCGCATCCTTAATAACTTGTATCATAGTAAGGTCTGCGCCAACTATAAAATTGGTTTCTTTCCCGCTAATCAGAACTGCTGAGTTTACAAGTGAATTTGATTGAACTTCAGCCAGCACCTTTTCTACCTCCAACATTACTTCCTCGTTCAAGACGTTTACCTACAACAATAAAATAAAGATCTGCATTAAACAATTTGATTTTCTTTTGCGACAAAGTAATCTCATTGTTACATTTCACGAGTTTGCAAGCAACATATATATATAAACATATATATATATATAAATACATATCATATTATATATTACCTTGATACCTGGTGAATCGAGGGTAATGACTGCTACATCGTTCACAATTTTACATTTAAAATGTTTCCTGTTTGCCTCGGTTGCTAGTGTTCTTAAGGGTTGGTATAAGCCTGAAAAATTATAATAAAAAATGTAAAATATAAGAGAATCTAAATGTCCCCTTTCTGTGTGCAGAAATATTCTTAAAAAACTCTTTTACTTTAGTAATATTTTCATTATTTAATTATAATTTCCTCAGTGTTTCCTTGTGATAAGAATAGAATCTGTAATGCATCGATAAACAATCGTGCATATTCCATTCTTATTGTATTCTATTATACTTTTTATCACCTTATGACAGTAAAATAGTATAAACATCATTCAATAAATTTATATGAGTGCAAAAAGCATAAGCATGTCATCCTATCGATAAATCAAACACCCAGTATAAATTTTGCTTAACGATATGATTGCTGAAAGTCTCATTTGTCCAGAGATGCTTCTATGATGTATATTTTGTCATCTGCATTTGAATTTCGAGCTATTTTTGATAATTTAATTTATAGTGCCTTTGACCAAAGTAAATTTAATAATGTCATATTTCTGCTTCGCGTTAAATGCTTCGCGTTAATTTAAAATTTGGAATATATGAATATTTTTAACGCATGCTTGTTTTGGAAATTTAATTGATAATACTTTGAAAATACTTTGAAAATACTTCAATCCTACTTTTAGCGCGCACACACACACACACACACACACACACACACACACACACGCGCGCGCGCGCGCGCGCGCGTCTATTAAAAATATATATACACACTTTTCTTATTCAATACAAATTCATCAAAATGTATGAAAATTGTTTCAGTCAAAAATACTATTAATATAAATATTAATATTAATAATATTATTAATCTAATTTCAAGTTTGACATTTTTTCTCAAATTAAAAGATAGATCTAAATATTTCCTTTTCAAAATTTCTGTCTTTCTATACATCTAAATATTTTTCTTTTGCTTCAAGTATATCTTTGTGACTTCCATTTGCAGTGCATAGAATGTGCAACAAAGTATTTCTAAAGAAAAGACAGAACAAAAGAAGAATAAAAATTCATTTAATCTCTCCAGCTGTATTATCTACATACACTTTTATATACACACATGCTATACATAGCATCTTTTTATCTGTATTTATTTCATTTGAGTACATAAAGGAATTTTTTTATGAACTGTGGAGTGTTTTTTATATGGAACGCAGAATCCGTGAGTCTATGCAGACACGAGTTTAGCGAAAATATTTTTTCAGAATGATATAATTTTAGGTATCGCGTCGCGGTGCGAGGGTCAATTCTCAGCAACCCTGAGTTAGCGCCAATCGTCCATATCTCTCTCTCTCTCTCACTCTCACTCTCTCTCTCTCTCTCTCTCTCCCTCTCTCTCTCTCTCTCTCTCTCCCTCCCTCCCTCTCTCTCTCCAACGTGAGAGCAAAGATTGGTGATACTCGACCGGCGAATCTACCCGGTCGTGTACAAACACCCATACTAATACCAAGTGCCAAAAATCGCCGGTAAATCCCTCATGATGCTGTCTAGATAATAATTAAAACCTCGAACCGACGTAAATCGCACGCCATTGCTCTTTATTCGATCTTCAATGCTCTGTGTCTCTATCTCTCTCTCTCTTAACTCCAGATTGTTGCCAATTAGAACTTGTTCAACCGAGATGGATTTTTATGTATTTTCCCTTCCTCGAGTATCTCAAAATGTAGTAAACTTTTAACAGGAGATACGTGACTATCCCGTGCGCTTTACGAAAACTAAAATCTTCCCGATATACGTCTCGCGTATCATCTGTATAGATATATTATTTCTTCCTTCTTTCCTCGGAGCACACACCGTGCTAAGTTACATGTAATCACCTGTGCATTTCGAAGCGAAATTCACGTTGGCGCGGGAACAGCGCGCAAGGGCGCCGAAGAGTCTGCAGCTCGCCATATCTCTCGGTCGATTCGAAATTTAGAAGAATTTAGAAAGAATTCACTCTCATTGAGAGAACGAATAATCGCGAATCACGCACACACACGACACGACACTCACTACGCGAGTGTGTCGTCGCCCTAACTACGGGCGATCCAGTAGCTTTCACGTGGGAAGAGAGAGAGAGAGAGAGAGAGAGAGAGAGAGAGAGAGAGAGAAAGAGAGTGAGAGAATATCGAGATATCGAGACTCGATCGATAGGCGAAGAATTGACAGTTCGCAATTTGCGCTGTAAAATACGCGGGAGAAGAGTGATTTCCAGCTTTATTTATTCGCGACAGCGTGAATCCGATTAGTCCAAGATCTTAAACTATATAGATTCAATTTTGTTTCTTTCTCAGCTGTGCTTTTTCCATTTCCTTTTCTCGAATCGCGAAGGTTTTTAAGGAGAAAAAATTTCGATATCCGGCCGTATTGAGATATCGATACTCTCGATAATCGCGCTTCACAAATGCGTGTATGACGCGTGAAGATTTTCTTGGACTTTGACCCTGAACTTATTTGTGCGACGCATACATAACATCAATGTAATGAATCAACGTTTTGTCTGACATTGTCTAATCATGTAGAATGTTAATAAACGATAACATATGTATGTTTTATATTACAATTGTAATATAAAACATACATATGTTATCGTTTATTAACATTCTACATGATTAGACAATGTCAGAATATAATATAATATATTATATATATATCCTATTAAAATAATATAAGAATATTATTAATTATTATATTATATGCTGAAACTCTGTTACATCGACGATATTGTTGGTAACTTGATAACTTATCAATATAACGTGATAAATTTGCCGTAGTCGAGATTTTTCATCGAGTCGCTCATCTAGAATACTCGACTCTTTATGATTCATTGACCATAGTTACCAACGTAAACATCGATTCCAATTTCCAAACCAGAGAGAAGAATGAGAGGGGCCACGCCGCCGTTTTTCGTCAAACGGTTTTCCTAGCTGGTACAGTGGCGCTAACTGGATCCATTTTAGAGCCGGCCGGTACTACATGGCCAGATCCACTTTTCTGCCACGGTAAAACGACCGATTGGTTCATGTCCGTGCTAAATCCACAATGTTTTGGTTCATGTCCGTGCTACATCCATATAATTGTGGATCAAAAATATATATCGGAACTTCATAAACTTATTAATATGTTTTATTAAATGCGTGTAACGTTTTGGCATTCTAGTACATAATACGATATAAATACAGCGATATAAATTTTTACTAAAGTATTTTTACGTACATATATCCGCATGTGCAATGAAATAAATTTTCTTAAATCAATTTTTCTTAATAAGTCTTAATTGAATATAATGTAGAAAATATCTGTAATATATTACTTTTACTTTTTTCTTATTCTTGGAACTAAGGTATCAAGCATTTAAGCAATCATGCATTTTAATCAAATTATGATTTTAATTTATAGCTTTTTTATATAAAAATAGCTTCTATATATTCTTATAGCTATATTCTTATAGCTTCTATACTAGCTATATTCTTAACTTAATTCTTTTATATTAATTTATTCTTTACTTATTATTAATTTAATGAATTTTTTATTTATAAATTCGATTGGATGCGTAGTCTTTTGAAAATAAACATATAATAGATGCGCTCCGCTTGACGTTATATTTTCGCTTCGAAGACTAATTGTAAGATTCTTCACCCTATCTAGTTAAAAATTATCCGATTTATGTCGTGTTTGATGTCATGTTAATCGCCAAAATCTCATTAATCCATTAAGATTATTTGCGTGGATAAATACAAATATAAATACGCATTTTAGATTTCCGTTTGCAAAATTTGTTCGTTTTCTAAACGTTTATAATTTCATATTTATATCATACAATTCGATTCCGGACATTCGCGAGGCAAGATCGAAAATTTTCTGAGCAATTAATTTACTATATAACATCTATTTTTTGTAAATTTCCGTGGACAATTTTAAATAAAATAAATTATAAATTTTTTAATTAATATTTTAATGAATACTCGTGTATCTTTTGTGACTTGAAGGATGCGTTCGCGTCTAATATGCGATTTAACTTATCGTAAACGAACAAAGCAAAATCTTTACGTTTATTTGTTGATAATAATAATCAACCGACAATAGAAAGAGTATCCTGATTAAAGATCGAACCAGAATAGATATACCCAGAAGCGGCAATAGGTAAGTCCATACTGGCCAGAAGAATAAACGTAAGCCATGCAAGATTTCTGGCCAGAATGTATAAAAATGTAAAGTATGTGAGAAATATATTTCTTCGCATTTTTTATTTCACCTGCTATAGCACGTAATCATACAATATAAGCTCTCGTTCGGACAGAAACTATTTTGTTCTCTACATGTATTACAATATATTTTTCGTTATATGACACAATGAATGCAATAAAATATTTAAAAGATTTAAAAGAGACAAGTAATTCCACACATGAAGTATACAATTATATAGATATGCTTCATTGTTGCATCTTATAAATATTGAGATTCCTTTAATGCCCTTTTCTTATGGGATGGTACAGTTGGTTGTACAGCTATATTTTCGCCAAGTGAAACTAAACCTATATTACAAATATCCCATTAGTTGTAAACTAAACCTATATGAAACTAAACCTATATTATAAATATCCCATTTGTATGAAATATGATAATAAATTTCACAATGTTTACCTTCCATGCGCAAGTCTTTCAAACGTTGCTCTAATTTTTAAATTTCTGGATTTGATTCAGAAACATCTACATTAGAAACATTTACATTGTCTTTATTCAATAGTTCTGCTAATTCTTTTTCCAACTCGGCATCCGAGTCTGTGAGAGTCAATGTCTCAGATAAAATTGCGTCTATTTCTTGTTTCTCTTCTAAAATCTAATCAATGAATAATAGATATTAATGTATCTTTTTTGTTACAATCACTTACTAAATATGTATAATAATGCATAATAATTTCCTACCTCATTAATATCATCCATAATGTCTCTAACATCGTATTCCATTAAAACATTTTGTCCTATTTTCTTCAATACATCAGATGTAGTCTTGTAAGCAGACAATACAGCAGAATTAGAATGTGTATTTTCAATATTGGTGATTAGAGTGCGTAAGTTTGCAAGAGCTTGTGCACGCTTTTCTATGGTTTTTTCCAATTCAATCTTTCTTCTTAAGCATGTTTTTGCCATCTGACGCAGTTCTTTCACCAAATACGATTTTGCTTCATTGATAATATTAAGTTTCTCTTGCTCCATAAGTTCTATCTCTTTGATCAGCTCATTTTCTTGCTTCATCAGTTTATATGTGCCTTCTTCGACTTCTAATTTCATTTACTTTCTGTAGTAATTTTAACCAGTAATTCACTGCTTCAATTGAAATTTTTTCTGAAAGCAACCTTTTTTCTATGCCTTAACCATTCCAACACTAATCTCACTGTATTCTCTGAAATCTGTTTCTTAGTTTTGCTCTTGCAATATTGTACTACTTCAGAGATTGGGAATAAAACATTGTCCTTTTTAATGTCAGCAATGGAAAGAATAATATCACCCAATTCCCGAACAATTCGCAAGTGTATGTATCTCACTTCTGTGTTATTTGTATTCTGGCCTACTATATAATTCTTTACTTTGGAGAGAGACCAGTTAATTGTTTTTTTTACAAATATATCAATTGACCATGCTGTCCATGTTTCGCATGGTTCTTGTAAAAAATCAGTCTCTTGAATTATTTCATTATTTCTGGAAAATTTTAATAAAATATATATATATTAAGATATGACAACATTAAAGAGCGCATATCAAATTAAATAATATATCTGATTTATATAGACAATAACACATATACACAAATAATTATCTTTATTATAATAAAGACATTGACTAATAATAACTAAAGTAGAAATATTTAATTAATTTACTGCATATTATATTTAATAGACTATAATACCTGAGGAGCTCTTCAATCACAGTAACCAGACAAAGAAGTGTGCAACCTCTTCTTTTAAAAGCTTCATTTAAATCGATGATAGAAAAACTGCATCGCATAGTATATTTCAGCCATTCATATATCAAATTATGCCAGAATTTGTATTTAGAAGTCCAATCTTATGGATTAGCTGATTTACTGCGAAACGGTGAAAACAATGCGCTCATTCTTTCTTCTTGATTCCAACATTCTGGTAGTTTTTCTGCTGGTAGCAGAAGATTGCCACTGGTGTTTTTATTGACCATCTTATTGTCAATGCTGATTTCGTTCATGAAGTCAATTATAAAAAATCTCTTATAGTCTGCTTCTCAAGTTAGATTATAAATATTTCTTGGTTATAATAAAGGCGATTTATCTTCGCATATGCAAATCTTTTTTCAGGTTGCTTTTTATTTTCGTTATACTGACCCTAAAATGGCGAGATTTGTGCTACAAATAAACAAAAATATACAATTATAGCTAAAAAAATATAACTTCTTAAGACGTGATACAAATGACTAATACACTTTGAATGTCATATTTCAAACTCAACATTTTAATAAGATATTTGTAAATTACTTCAAACGATGCTCCGTTATGAGAAACTGATAAATTGTCATAAAAATTTATAGTTTTTTTTTTTTTACTCGTTCGAGCATTCACTTTTCTTCTTCTTCTTCTTCTTCTTCGGGTTTAATTGGCCTGTAGTAACCACAAGTGGTCAATTCTAGCCGGCCATCAACTGCTAAACGGAATACTGCTGGATGGTTGGATCAAGTACTTGAGGACTTGATCCTGAAACGCAAAAATAGGGTCCAAAGAAAGGACACGCGGATTAACGCGTTGTACTTTTGCTAGTCACTTAGCTATCTTCTCGACATTGCCCGGGGTACACCGGCAGAGTATAGGATGGAAGGCTAACTCTGCACACTAGGAGGTAGACTAGCTAAACCGTACCCCTTACTCCGCATTCACTTTTGATTGCTTCAGGCGAGATCGAAAAATATAACCGTTTTTATCCACTGCAAGTAAAAATGTAACACGATTAACAGATAATTAGACTAACGACCAATCGGTCGTTTTACCGTGGCAGAAAAGTGGACATCTGGCCATGTAGTTCCGGCCGGCTCTAAAATGGATCCAGTTAGCGCCACTGTACCGGCTAGGAAAACGGTCTCACGAAAAACGGCGGCGTGGCCCCTCTCATTCTTCTCTCTGTTCATGATTAAGTACGTTCGGCGGGAGTTGCCTGCCTTCTCTTATCGGATAATCGGCTATTAGCGCGAGGCGAGCAGTAATTAAGAGTGCGTAACGCGCGTGTCATTTGAGCAAGCGATTGCCGATGTGAACAATAATGTCGTAATAACAGCAGCATGTTTTCCGCATCTCATGGGGTGTAATTGAACGCCTAATAATTGTTGCGATAATTTCGCTCATATTAATATTCTCTCACACAAGATGATTAATTTAGCCATAAAAAGCGTCATTGCGTCTCGCTGAGGAGGCGCGGAGAGAGGAAGGATATCTGATTTACGTTTTCTGTCTAGTGTAAATCTAGCACCCTTATGGAAGAGACTTCTCTCTGTCATCGATTGTCGTGATCGATCAGGTAGGATCAAAGGACTCGAGATTATGTGTGTTTGAATGAGACGTTATGATGTTTGGCAATAATGACAGGATGTCTGAGAACACTCACACCAAGGAACAGTGCAGGGAACTTCTGCAAATTCTACGATCCACTGCGGAGGGTCTGTTGATCGATGAAGTATCCAACGTGTGGAACGTTTACGGTGGCCTAAATCGGCTGCACAATGCGATGGAGCGGATATTTAAACATGGCTGTCGCATATTTGACCCCAATGTTAGTTTGCGTTTGTTACTTTCAAAGCTTCTTCATTGAAAATAGTATCTATATTATACCTTGACATATTAGATTATTATATAATAATTATTTCATACAAATTATTCTTGTTCAACTTTAATTATACTCATATTGTGCCAATTTTTAAAAACACTTTTTCTGTTGCATTTTTGAGTTTCAATATGAAAAAATTATTGATAAAAGTTTATGATATATAATTATAAATACAATTGTAAATATAATTTATCTGATTTTACCACACAAATTTCATAAATATATTTTTAATTTATTTAAGGGTGAGCCAGACTGTTGGATATTTATTCAAGGGCTGAATTGGCTTCAGCCCTCTTTAGCAACATCACCAGTATTATCGGAAAATGAGGATTATTTATGCAATTTACCAGCTAGAATAACATCTAAGAAGGACATGTTGTGGCTATACAAGAGGTTAATCTTTTTTTGTAATACATATATATATTGTATAATTATACAATATATATTTTTTATGTAGATATATCCAATGTATTTTTCAAAGAATTTCTTTCTCAAGACAAACAATGATTAAATTCTAATATTTTTACAGTTTAGAAAGTCACTCTTTATCATATAAATTATCATGGCTTCTATCAGATAAGGAACATTTGCTCTCTTGTCTGGAACCATGGGCCTTCCTCTGTCAAGAAAATCTGGCAGAAGCGACACTTTTATATTTACGAGCAGTCGAGAGAAACCAGCTTGTGCTGCTCGCTGAAATCGATCCCTGTTTAGTGAGTAGCATTTTTGGAGTTTTTCACGTTATTTCCAGAACTTGAAATTCTGAAATTAAAGAATTTCTAAATTAAAGAAACTTGCTTTATTTTAATAAACGATGATAGAATAAAATGTATTATACAATGGATTTTAATGAGCTCAATCTTTTCTATACTTTTCTATTCGTGAATTTACAGTTTCTGCCAACGTCGATATCGCCTAAAACGAGTCCCAGACGACATCGTCGCTCATCCTCATATCCGGTCAATCTTTCTGGCGCTAATCATATTCTTGCGCGAGACAAGAGCGAGAGGGGTCTCAACAGATACTTGAAGGTTCCAACGCAGTATCCTTTGAAGGCTTCGATGCAGTCTGTGTCCCATGAAATGGACAGCGTCGAAAGTCAGATATCAAAGCCCGCGCAAATTACTACTGACGATAACGCGCAAAGTGATTCCAAGATCAATAACGACATACCTCTGAAAACGTGGAATAGTCTGCCTGCTTTGGTCAAGAGTCACAGTAGTGTTGCCATGGACAGTCCAACCGCGATTTCACCGATTATTCAAGAAAGCAGCGACAACAGCAACAAAAGTAATAATCGCCCTTGTGAATTAGCGAAGATCATCAATATCAATTATTCCGAGACGAAGCAACCCGTCGATTCTAACACGGATAGGCTCATGGCAAAGCCCAAAACACCCATTAGGAAGACAAGAAGCAGGATGAAGGCCAAGCATAACCAGAATAGAAGAATATTTGCAAATCCGGAAGTAAATCCTTATTCGAGTGTTCATGGAGAAGAAATCAAAAACATCGTCGAGGAGACGCGGCCGATCGTGACGACAGCGGAATCGACGGAGAGGAGGTTCTTGCAGCAGCTAGCTATGCGCAGGAAGACGTCCTTCTTGGGAAGTTCGGCGCCTGAATTTACGGGCCCGTGGAGCCTCGAAGTGGAGGGTCAGAAGGACATCCGTACGCCGCGGAAGAGCTTCATGGAGGACGGTGGCAGTAGCGTGCAGCCAATGGCAACCGGTTATTTTCCGCGTCCGGTAGAAGGCCAGAGCCTAACTAGTTTTCTATCCTCGGCACGATTCTCGCGTGCCCACGATGCCGAGTTGGATCGCGAGAACGCGCATTTCAGCATCTGCGAGGCGATGATCGCCGCTATCGAACAGGTCAAGTGCAATCGACTGCAACGGCGATTGCTGGACGTCGACGCGGTCGACGACGAGAGCGACGAGGAGATCAACCGGCTCAAGCAACGGATTCGGCTGCGACGTCGGCAGCGCCAGGAAGAGAGGTATCGAGGTAAAGGTTGGAGCCGCGGCGATCTGCTGAGCGATGGCAGAACCGACACAACCACAACTACCGATCAGAGCGTCAGTCCGTTGTCCACGTCTCCGGAAAATCCCTCGGACAGCGTGTCCACGGATGACTCTGAACTGGACGACGAGTGGAAATTGAAGAACGGCGATACCACGTCGTTGTCGGACGCGGAACTGCGTCAGCCGAGGTTCGCTACGGAGTCGACCGTGAGCGAGAGCAGCGTGTCCGCTGAAGGGGTGGCTTTATCCCTCATCAGTCGCTTCAATGAGAAGCAATTGCCTCGGGCTAGCGAGCTGCAGTGGCTGGTTTCCGAAAAAGATGCGCCTCAGCGACTGTTGCCGATGCCGAAGAGTTGGCCGGTCAGCCCCGACGAGATCGAGATCGAAGACACGCGGACGATACCGTTGAGGGGAACGATCGAATGGGCCCCGCCGCGACCACAGATCATTTTCACGCCTCATCCACCACCAGTGTAAGTTAGTCTCGTCTGGATTATATCGAGTGACGGGAAAAATATCATTGTCGCAATTGCATTGATTGATCTTAGAAATATGAATTCTATGTATAAAAGATTTTATAAATAACGCGTGTAATCTGCTGATAGATCTGCATTTAGTATGAATATTAATATTTTTTTCTCCTCGCCGCGACTTGGAGATTTTTCTCAGCTATTCAATATCTCGATTATTTTTCTTTCAGAAGACGGACGTTGATAGCGAAGCAGAATTACAGATGCGCAGGTTGCGGCATGAAAGTCGCCGTAAAATACGCCAATCGGTTTCGATACTGCGAATATCTGGGCCGGTACTTTTGCACGGGCTGCCACACGAATCAGGTGGCGTTTATCCCAGGGAAAATTTTATCGAAATGGGATTTCAGCAGGTAGAAACTGTTCTTAAAAATTTTTTCTTAAAAACTGTTGATAAAGCGTCTTGATCTTTTTTTTAATTCTCTGCAGATATCCCGTGTCGAATTTCTCGTACAGATTACTGGACCAGATGATGTCGGATCCGCTGTTCCAAGTGAACGATTTGAATCCGCTGTTGTATAGACGAATAAAACAATTGGACAAAACGCGAGTCCTGCGCACAAAGTTATTCTTCTTGAAAGACTTTTTACTCACGTGTCGATTCGCGAACAGGTAAATTTCAGAATCTTTTTGCGATGCGAGCAAAATAGCATAATATACGAATTTCCGCGATGTTACAGTCTTCAAAATAAGCTGAAGAAGGAGCCGAATTACATCATAAGCGATCCGCATGTATACTCAATTCAAGATCTGTTAAACATCAAGTTTGGTGAGCTGTATGTCAGGCTGCAGGAACTCGTTCAAGTTTGTTGTGCGCACACTGTAGATTGCGAGGTATCAATATTATAATTATAATATTATTATATATTATTTTATATAATACATATATATATATTATTTAATTATATATTATATATTTTAATTTAATTATATTTAATTATATATTATATTATTATATTTAATTAATATAATATATATAATAAATTTAATTATATATTATATTAATATATTCGATATTATAATTATTAACATATAATGTCGATGTATTCTCTTTCAGCTGTGTCAAGCCAGAGGATTCGTATGCGAGTTATGCTGTTCCAAAGGTGTTATATTCCCGTGGGATTTGTCGAAGGTGATCCGATGCGAAAAGTGCGGTGCGTGTTTCCATACGGATTGCAAACAGGACTCTGACAAGATCGAATGTCCTCGGTGCTTAAGGCTGCGTGCCAGACGAATTTCGAGAGACGAGAAGCCCTGACGAATGACGAGGGGGGCGTTCTTTGCCACGCCATTCAGAGTGGGATATGTGTATTAAATCCGATTGCGCGGAAAGCAATCTTCGATAGGTCTTAGAGATTTATTCTCTCATCTGTCTCCCTCCCTTTTCTATGACTTCTCAGACGATACAAAATTCTAGGACACTTAAGACGTTTTATAGATGTCTTTTAGATTTCTATGTTGTCTGAGATATTATTATACTAATTACCATTATGTAAAATACACATGCAATACGTATTCGAGAAATGAAAATTCTGGGATACACAACTTGTTACAGTATCATAGAATAATTTATGATGATTAGTCAAGTTCGTGTTCAATTCTGACTTCTGACATATTTGATATATGGAGATGTTAGAGAAGTTGTAGACGGAGACATTTAGATTGTATAATAACTTACTAGTTATAGGAATCCATAAGAGAAGGTCAATACTTTTATTCCCCGCTGCACTGCGGAGACATAACTGAGAATACTATTTGTGTCTCAGTCTCGGAAAAAAAAGAATGTTGAATGAATGAGACGTACATTATAGCGAAGACTGAAGCACTGTGATATATTGCGTGTGAGATTTCGATCTTTTTGGAACCTGAAAGAACAACTTTAAAATAGAAACGTCCCTAGGACGTCTTTTAAACCTTTTTTGGAAACTGCTGTCTTGGAAGGTCGATTTATATTTTACAATTAAAAGAGATATAAATCAGATAATTTATTAAACAACATAAGAACAACAGTGTAACTTGGCACATTTTTCACAATAAAGAAGGTATACACACAATACTGCATTTTACATTAAAAAAAAATTGTTATAGAAAGTTGCAAAAATTTTTCTATAAAGTATAAAATAATTAGTTTTATGTATTTAAATAGCCTGTTACTACACATTTATGACAGTTCTTTTTTATAGATTATTGTTAGAGAGAGAGAGAAATATTTTAAAGAGATTTGTACATATTTATTCACAGGTGTAATGAGAGCAGAAAATATTATTTCCTTGTAATTATTTTGTATTAGCAATAAGAATCTCAAGTCGCAATAGTAATTTTAAATCTGCAAAAAATACTGTCTATTAGTACAAATAAAATTATCTCATTATGTAAAAATTGTATCTAGTATTAATTCCAAGTAATATATACCTGATTTTTTTTGATATTTAAATCGTGTATATTTATTGTTTATTTATGAAAATGCATGCACATGCGCAAACTAAGATTTTTAGAAATTTGTTACATTCCTCTGCGTGACATACAAACTTTTAATTCTTCATATAATAATTGTGAACAAAACGTTTATAAAAAAATATGTAAAGTATATAAATAAAATTATTAGATTCAAATGTGACTACAATTGTTGTAGAAAAAGTCAAACCTGTTTGAATTAGAGATGTATTTGCAAAGTTTTTGTATGATAGCTGCAAAAAATTGATCATTTCATTTCTGAGAAATATGAGACATATTTAAGTTGTATTTTTTTGAAAATAGTTCTATTGCATACTTTTGCTAATGACTGGACAGAGTTGGAAGCATTCTTAAAAGTCATTTTGTAAAAGCCTTTATTAAAATTTGTTCAACATAATTGTAAAGACTAATGATCATCTTACTTGACTAGGTGCAAATTATGAAAGATTGCTTTTAATTGAAATATTTCGCAATAAAATAATGCAATAATAAGTTTTTTTTATGATTTTATTCATTTATATGCGTTTATAGCATACATCTACCTGAGGATAATAGATATAGTAGAGGTTCTCATTATGATGATAGAAAAAATATATTATTAATTATATGTATACACTAGCCTAATTTAGACTTACTTTTGTGATTCGTGTGTATGTGTGATGTATATTTATTACATAAATTTCAAATTTGTCTTAATTTAATTATGGGTATATACACATGTACAGATGTAAATCTGCAATCAAATGTATGTACAGTAGGTAATATGTAATTTACTTATGCCTGCGTTTTTTGAGATAAGAATCTACTGAGGATTAATCATTTTAAAAGTGTGTATTATATATTCTATTATTTGCTAAAAAGCAGAGTGTCATATATAAATACTGTACACAATTACTGAGTGTATATACTGGGGCAGCCATAAAATTCCTTATTTCCTTTTATATAAATTAGTCATCAAATATGCTATGTGCATATTCATCATATATTTTATATCTTTTTTTATTTTATAATTTTTATTTAATGAAAAATACAAAAAATGTCACACACATATGAAGAATTTGGCAATAGACCATCTTCTGCAATGAGAATAATGGAGAACATATTTCGTTCTACCAAGTCATATATTATGATTACATTAAATATATTTTTTTTAATATTTTATTTTTTATATATTAAAGATTAATTTTATATTAATATATATATTATTTAATATCTTGTTTCACACTTATTTTTTTTTAATTCAAATTCTTCGATAAATAAATTATGTAAACAGATTATACCGTAACATTGCAAATCGTAATCAAACTCATTTCGTTCTTACATCAAGCTCTTCAATTTCACACTAGGAGTAACAGAATTTCGTGGCCACCCTGTATTAGAAAAAAAGCATAAAAAGAAGAATACTTGACACTTATCGTTTCGACTTTGTGACATTATAAGCAAATGTTAATATCACAGGTGACCCTTTTCATTTTTTTTGTTAACGATTGTTCTGAATGTCTTTGTTTTGGAAAAAGTACCATAGCATTTTATATTATAGAGTTGCGTGTTGAAATGTCTTACCTGTCTATGTATATATAATATGAATTGGATTTTTTGCTAATTATTAATCGCACTTAGTTTTGGCACTCGAGACGCATAAATTCCAAATAATCAGCTATTTTAAGAATTAGAGAAAGAAGGTGAAAAATCAATTTAAGCTTCACTTTCTTTCTTCAGCTCTTAAAGAGCTCTTGATAGAGATTAGATACATCTTATCATGAATAACAACTTAACTATAAACAGTGTCCATATTTTATGATACCTATGTTACAATTTATAATAATAAAATAAACTAGGTGTAATTTAGCAGAGCATAAATATATCGATATTTGTCTCGTAGAGTGCGCGTTATGATTTTCAATGGAGAAGGGAAATCTTACTTCGCTAAATGTATGAAAAAGGAGCTTAAATCATACGTAGCCAATTACTATAACATATACAGCTAACTTAGATCGTTGAATAAACCTCTATCTCAGTAAGATATCAGGCATACAATTTCTCCGATTGAGAGAATCTCACATTATACGCGATACAAATTTTGGTTCGCGATTAGTAACAATAAAAACTCCGAATTTCTCATCCTGGCAACATAAGCTTCATCATCAGTTCATATACAGTCGAACCACCGTGTTTTCCTCGATGGGATCGAAAGTTTAGCTTCTTTATTTTTGACTTTCTCTTCAGCGTCAACTCATATTCTAATAGTTTGATCGTCGAATAGGATGACGATAGAATGGCGCGGAGACGGAAGAAAAAGTTAAAAATAAAAAAGTTAACGAAAGGCTTAAAAAGATACGGAAAGTCGACTGTAAAATACAACAACGATGCACATAACAATGCGCCACACTATTTATACGACAACACTTTGAGTAAAAATTACCGCACGATTATTCACTCTGAGCGTAATCGCGTTTACATTGTTGATCAGCAGATGATGGTAATCAATTCTACAGAAATATTTTTGGAAGAAAAAGCATCAAAGAATTAAGATTAATTACGAGGATAGAAGAGAAGAAGAAAAAATGGAGAGAGAAGAGGAGAGAAGAGAGAAAGAGAGAGATTGAAAAGTAATGCACATGGTCGAGTGTCTCAGAGTGACACAAGATACAAAATAATAAGCCAAAATAAGATAACTATTCGGTTACTCTTTACAGATATGTTAAATGTGATTTTGTTTTTCATTTAGCGATTTTTTGTAATAGCATGTAATGAAATGGAGCCAAGTATAACTAAGTTAATTAGAAATTATTAAAATAGTATGTTGTTTAACGAAATTTATCATCGCTTTCAGCGAGAAAATGCGTTACTCTAAGCAAAATTTGCTGTACAATACAAATATTGTAAGCCCGATCGTTTTGAAATTACGGACAAATATTGCAATGGAAAGTTAATTTCGGCGATAGATACAAAGCATCAAATTCAAGTCGACAAATTAGGAGCCGCTATGATTTACATTTCTTTTATCAATTTAAGAAAATTTTTTTTTCATGCATAAAATTAGATGATAAAAGTTTCTTTTCCATTAGGAACAATGTATTAAATATTATAAGGCGACTATATAAAAAAAATTTTATTTTTCTTCGATTTTTAAAAAAATACATCTTTTCGTTTTCAAAAAATTTGACCGTGCGCATTACTTTTCATCCTCCTGTTTGTACATTGAAAACCCGGTTGTCTCAAATCTCAGTTGAAAATTTACCTCGCAAGATGTAAAAGCATGGCGCTAAAATAAATTTTTTAATATAAAAAAAGAAAAAAATAGTAAAATAACTTACAAATATTGAGATTGTAAAGTAATATAGATTATACGCGTCATATATATATAAATAATAATAATAATAAAATAGTAAAATAATAATAAAAATATAAAGCTTTTGATATAAGTTTTATTACATGATAACAATTTTTGAAGTGCGCTCGATGTGTTTTCTACATACTCCTCGTCTACGTCTTATGCACACCTTTTATACAATTTAGAGAATATAAAGTCTTTTGTGAATATAAAAATTATATCAAAAGTTTTATATTTTTATTATTATTATACTATTTTGTTATTTAAAGAATATCGCTATGCTAATGACCATTCCAATTGCATATGGTTAGATGGTCGACCCAACAACGGTTAGTCTTAGCGACTAGTCTTTGTGTTTTGCCTCCACTTTATCAAGTGTCATCTGTCTGTACTTATATCGAATTACATTTTAGACAATCGTTTTTATTTATATAAGTTAATCTCAATCGTTTTACTTTTAATTTTATTTGCTTTACCTATATATCTAAAGTTTCTTTTAGTGGCAGCTTTGCTACTTCGAAGAAAATCCTAGAATGCAGACAAGTTGAAATGAATGGTAACAATTCGCGAATATTTTTATTCAAATTAATACTTACTTATGGCTATATTTGTTGCGAACAGTCATTAGACTTTCTTTATGCTTCTTATGCAGGCACTGATTCAAACGATTGCAGATATCTCTTATGTCGTCAAGTTTATAACCGCTATAATATTCTAATGTTGGAGTCCATCCTCCCAGATCTTTCATTAGCAATGCTAGTAGCAGAGCCGCCGCTGCAATTTTGCTATCGCTGAACGTAATCATCGAGTAATCCATCAGCGAATACTCTAATATGTATCGAGCGAGAGTTAACGTTGGCATAGACACCTTGGCACACTATTTTCGAATAATAGCGATTAAATCAATGTACATTTTCTAATAAAATCAAATATAAATATCCCACAAAATTGAAATTATTGAAATTAAAGAAATCTAAATAAAAGACTACAATTAATCTACAATCTGACATGACTTCAAAATAATACGTTTTTCTATACTTTGTCCAGACCCTAATGGCATTAATACTTTTATATTTATATACAGTTTTATACAAGTATTAGATGCAGATGATTGGATTGGAAATTGAACTTGGATCTTTCATTAGAAGATCTTAATCAACTATCAGTCGGATCTTATAAATTATCACTTTTCCATCCTTTTTTCAAAAGAAAATTATTTCATTTACAAAGGGAAATATAATATATAGTACAATCTAATATATTTATTTTTAATATATTTGAAGTAGAGAAGAGAATTTTAATAGACTTCGAGGATTAGTTTCTATGTGTGAAGGACAATCCCTGTATAAATCAATAATACTAAATATGCATTACTTACCCTAGCGTAACGGCGAAGAAACCTGTACGAAAGAGGTATTCCCAGATCAAACTTGATCATTTTTAAGACACTCATTTCCATCTTGATGAGATCCCTCTGCGTATAAGCGCCATCACATATGTATAAAAAATCTTCTACCATCGGTGGTATCCTTTCCTATAATCAAAAGTAAGAACACGTACTGTCAGAGAGTATAATTTTATTAGGTAAAAATTCTGTGTGGTATTATGATAGAGATGTGTTCATAAAACTTACATCAAATTTACTCGCTATGAAAAGACTCGCAGCGCCGAGCAACTGCAGAGTCTCCTTGCCGACCGTCACCTTCGTCAGGTAGAGATCGACCAATTTCACGGCCAGATAGAGAGTCTCGTGATTGAGCTCGAAGGATTCCTGTACCTCGACCATCCAGTCGATCAGCAGCGCTCTCATCCATCGCGATAGGCATACTTGTCGCTCCATGTAATCGGCGATGCGAAATAAACGCTCTCGTTTTTTTAGATATTCAAAGATATCCATCGCATATTGCGATACTTGGAATGGATCTAGCCAATTCTCGATGTCAAAGTCCCACTGCACGTCTTTGGATAGTTCTCTCACGGGTATGGCGATCAATTCAGCGGCGGTCAATGCTTTCTTCTTGCTCACAGAAGACGTAGGTTCACTCTTTACGTTCGATTCCGCCTCGATTTTTTTCTCGTCCTCATCAACCTATTTCAAGTCTGCTTTGTACTTTATAATTTCAACAACTTTTATAATTTCAATAACTGTTCATTATGAAGAATGCGGAGTGTAAAAATACACATGTAATTTAGTTTAATTACATAATCGATAAAAACATCAAGTTTTAAGACACAGAAGTTAATTTTGAAGTTTTATTTTATTTAAATTTATTTAAATTTTCGAAATATTTTATCAAATTTTATATCAAAAGTTAAAAAAAAAAAAAAAAATTGTCAAAGAGTTTTGGTCTCTAAGTTTCTGCTGTGGATATATGTCATAGCTCTGAAATATTGCGTACAATACACCGCGAAGAATACTGATCACCTTATTGTTGCTTCTACGGATCTTCTTCAGGCTCTCTGTAACATCTTCCAAAGCACTAACATACAATGAATTGTCTTCCGACTTTTCTAGATCTGTGCTGTGTCTAATATTTCCGACTTTGTTGGAAATTTCCGTTTTATCATCCTTTTTAATAATGGGCTTAACACGAGGCAATGGTTTTGATTTCACTGGTAAAACTTTTGCAATATTGTCTATAGGTTTGTCTGTTACAAGAGTTGATTTTACAAGAGTAACTGTTTTTTTTGGTGCATGATTCTGTCCTCCCAATGATGTACTAATGGCCTATTAAATCCAAGCAATAAAAAAAAAAGAGATAAATGATAATATATAGTAAACAGTGCATATAGAAAATAATAATACAATATACAGAGTATAGATAAAAATATAGTATACAGTGCATGTAGAAAATAATACAAAAATGTTACAATGCTATGATATATAAATATAGCATATATATTTATATCTAATAATATAACATTTGTAATACATACATTAGTTATATTTGTGAAGGCGGATCTTTTGATTGTCTTCTCTTTAGGTGGTGAAGCTTCTGCCTTCCGTTTAGGGCGAGTATCTCTGCCAATAGATGGTTTTAATACATTGGTTAGTAAAGCATTTTGACTCCTGGTTGTCATTCCTTTCCTTAGGCATATAGTGTTGTTTTGTCTATTCTGCCCAAGTAATACTTTTGGAGGTGCCATTTTTGTATAGAATAAAATTTTGGTACTACCGTTCCTTGCCTAATTCCTATTAAACAAAATTATATGATTTATTTATTAATATATAAGATCTGACATTTCTACAAAAAAAAAAAAGAAAAAAAATTAAGTTTTATATTCGAGCATCTTTAAACACTGGTTGTTTTAAAATTACTTGAATGAATTTAATTAAAGTGAATTTAATTAAAGAATGAATTTAATTTAATTATGTGCATATAATGTTCGTTTATTAATTAAATTAATTCCATTCCATATATATTACACTAAAAAAATAAAAGAAAACACAGTTAACAGATATTTTGAAAATAATTATTTGTATGTATTTTTGCTCGCGAGAAAAGCTGACTCTGAAATTGATTAAAAAAATAACATAATAGAGTGAGAGATTAGAAATATTTTAATATTTTCAAGGCATGGGGCGATTTTCAATATGCATTTAAAAAAAAAGAAGAAAATATTACACAAACTCCTTTATATCACAGAATAGCTCGTGTACTCAACACGCATTCTCCTCGACAAATTGTATTGAAGAAATTTGTCGCTAGAACGAAGCAGAATTATCACGCTATTCGACGACACGTAAATCCGCGTTATTCTATATCCGCTTCTCGAATATACGAAAGACAAGAGATTCGAATTCTGCGAAAGTTTTGCACGGATGAGAAAAACGCGGGAACTTTCCAAGGCACGTTTCGGATCCTCCTCGATCTACTCCGTCGCTTTCAATCGAGTCTCAAGGACACGATCTCGAGACCCGTCGCGAACGATTACCACAGAGTATCGTATACAGGTGATGTTGATACGCGCGAAGGTCGTTGGCAAAATATTTATCCGACGTCGACCGGCAATATGGTGGAGCGGATCGCGTCCGGCGCTGTGCGTTGTGCGTCCGAATTCGAAATGCACGGACGTGCTTGTACCTGCGTGAGTCTCGTGCTGTGCGTAAGGATGATCGGAGTCCTCGTTTCTAACGTCCTAGCATCACCGCGCGCATCACTCTTCGCACTCTTTCGCTCACCGTGCATACGTCTCGTTCAGCGTCGCCTGGTCGGCCTCATCCGTCCTCTTGTCGTTGACATTCAAAAACTCACGGTTATGGCAGCTCGGCCAATCGTGTACCGTTGTGTCACGAGCGACATCTCGCAGTAACGATGATCACGAGATTGGAATTTTACGGATGTTTTACCTACACGTAGCTCTCTTTAAATGTCCTTTCCAATATCGCACATCCACGTTCCTTTTTTTTCTATTACAATATAAAACATATTTTATGTCAATTGTATTTTATTATTATTATACTACTCTTATGTACGCTTAATTTATTATTTTACTTTTTTTCATACAAGATTGTTTATTGATTTTTATGCTTATGTCAAGTCAGATCAAGCTTTTCAATTAATCCTTAGGACCGATAAAATAGCCAATTATATATATATATATATATAAATATTGTATTCTACTATACTATAGTAATTTATTTATCCATTATATTCAATCTCCAGAAAAATATATAAATTATCGGTTCAATCGAAAATGGAGCGCATTGTCAGTCGCTCGTATAGCAAATTGCAGTGACACTACTTGGTACAAAGTTCATCGGGTTTCTTTCTCGAAGGAAAGCGTATCGTCACCGAAAACCACGCTGCGTGTGTTTCATCGATTCATGGCCGTGTCGTTTGCGTTGGCGAAATGCAACGCGAACGTTTCGTCGTGAAATATATTACGGCGAATAGTTGCTTCGCGCATCTGTCTGCTATCTGGCTGCGTCGTCTGGAATCCGAGGTTAGTTTTCGTTCTTTACGTAACGTTGCGATCTCTTTCGACGTGAAAACATGCGTCACGTGACCGACAGGATGCAGTAGCGCCCTCTGGTTGCGTGACGTGCATTCGCGAGCCGCAAACAGATGGTAATGCGATTTAAAGCGCCATCTATGAGCGAAATGGCGGACTCGATAGTCAGTTATAACAAACTTGATCGATACAAGTGCGAGCTTCAAAAAGCAATTCTCTTCGAGAAGACAGATGTACTGCTATCATACATATCCTATTTACAATTATCGAATATAAAATTATAAACAACTTGATCTATAAAATCTTAAATTGACATCAATTACTTGTTTATGTATACATATAAATGTTAGCATAATAAAAAACAGATAAGATAATAACATATATATATATATATATATATATAAATTTTACAGATATTTCATTATTACAAATTTCAAAAGCAATTATATAATAAATTATTATTTATTATTAATTATAACAATTGTATGACAATTTGACAAATAATTACAGGAGAACGTAATCGAAGTATCACACAGAGGAAGGCTGTATTATCTCTCTTGCGTTCCTCGTGTTAATAACGACGAGACATTATGTATCGGAGCGACATTTGCGAGGACTTTGGACATCCAAGAGGGAGACGAAGTACTCGTGTCATTCGTGAAAAACGTACCTTCGTTAAGTAGCATTAAAATCGCTCCTCGCACGACGAGCGATCGCGAGCTTCTGGTACGAAAATACTTTTATCACTTATCGGCTTATCTAATCAACGAGTTATAATTAATCGATCGTCTTTCCATTCGGCGAAACAGGAATTGCAAATGGAAAGGGTGCAATCGAATCTCTTGAGTCAAGTGAGAATCGTCGCGAAAGGACAGCCGATTGTAGCGTGGATCTCGAAGTTCTCTTCCGTAACTTTTATTGCGGGCAAGTGACTTTTTATCTCTCTTTGCAAAAATTATTTAGAGACAATACAGAGTGTTTTAAAAATCGTGACTCTAGATTATATATATTATATATATTATAAATGTCAGACTATTCTCTATTTATATCGGTAATTTTTACATAATTTTTTTTATAATCGATCAAAAATATTTACAGGTTCTTTACATGAATTTTGTAGTAATTTATCGATTCTCGATATTATTAATAATATGAAGTCGACGAATTACTATAAAATTAATATGAGGAATCTGTAAATACTTTTGGTTAATTATTGAAAAATATTCTGTACTATCCTTTTACAGAAGATTCGGAGCCGAAATTTGCATATGGATTGCTCCAGCAATTTACGGAAGTGCATGTGCTTGATGCGATCCCGAATGCAACGATAAAGGACGCGGATGTAAATAAGAAGATCACCGAGATAGGCAATCCTTTGGCCAAAATCTTGCCTTACTTTTCCAAAAGAAAGGATCATCGTGACTCGAGAGACAACGCTGCGAATTATGCGTTATTGCAAAGTTTTCGCAAAAAGAGCGCACCTCGTGTATTTCGCGTTCATCCTTTGCCAGAGTTCCGGTCCTTCGATCACTCGAACGCTTACGACACGATCCTGCGATGTCCCTGTAATGTCCTGATACCAAGGAGCCATTTGCCGAAAAACGTGAAATCTACGAGTGGAATAATTATGTGTAAATTTTTATCTCAACAGTCATAAAATAATTTTGCTTATTTTAGCTATAATTTGCTTAATTCTATAATCGAGTTAATTCACTAATATGCATGTAAATCAAAATGAAATTATATAATTTTATATAACATGAAATATTATATTTATATCGATAGAGAATTTTTTCAGAAGAACTGAAGTAGTAAATTCATTCGCAGGTAAAATCAGAAAAATATCGGAAGATTTCCAGCAAGGTAACGTCACTAGCACAAATTTTCTCAAGGACGACGAGCCTTCTCCGTTCCCGAAATCTCCGCAAGAGCTTGTCGCAAGAATTTACGTTCTCGAAGATATTTTAGAAAAGTGTTCCGCGTCGTTAGACAGGAAGTATTTCGATCTGAATTCGATTCATTCTTGCGCGTATCTATCGGAAAGTTTGAGGATCACTCTGAAATTGAAAGTGGGAAGTAGAGTGATGGTTGAGATGATCGAGGAGACTGAATCGCAGCCGTCGTCGGTGGACATTTTTCCCTCCGATCAATCGGTAACGGCGGAAGTTTTCGAGGATTACGTGAAATGTCATTCGAGACACGAGGCACTGTTGCTCAATTCGTGCTCGACAATTTTGCTCGACGACGGCAGACGATGCGTCGCGAGAATGTCACCCGCGAATTGCGACTACGTAACATTAGACGAGAAAAATATGAAAAATCTGGTGGTCCACGTTCGGTCTGTGTTGAGTTCGTACGATGCGGAAATCTCGGAAAATTGTACCGAGGAAAAATTGAAGCTGGAGAGAATTTCCACGAGGTATGCAATTACAATAGTATTTAATTGTTATCGGTAGTTTGACAATAATATCAGTTTTTCAGGGTGTCTACTCAAATCTTGTAAAAAAATTCCTGAGACTTTCCTGATCTTCCAGGTATTTTCGTTTAAAATTCAGAATAGATGCAGCTTTTTAAAATAAGTTTCTTTATTGTATGTGCTTTCTAATTTTTTTTATTCATAAGATTATAAAGAAAGTTACCAAGAATGCAGTTTTTTTAGCATTTAATATTGATTTATTAATCGTAAAATTAATTTGAACAATAACAAAGTGCAATATATCACTATATCCAAACGCTAAAGATATATGCAAAAATATAAAATAAAGATATAAAGCAAAAAATAATTTATTATAAACGTCTTAAAGAATACTAATTTATTTAAATATTATTAAAAAAATTGAACAATTTTCTATGAAACTTATATAAAACCTTGACTAAAAAGAGATCGTCAATAAAATTATTAAAGACACAATTTTTGAAAAAATTCCCTGAGTTTCAATAAAATTTCATAAGAATTCCCGGATTTTTCAAGATAAAAAAAAATTCCTGACGATCCCCGGGTTTCTCGGTCTTTCCAGAGAATAGACACCCTGATTTTTACATTGAATCTCGTTGCCTGTAATTATAAATCGGACCTTCATGTCAGACTTCTATGCCGCATGAAAAACTCCGACTAAAAAAAAATTGCAGACTTACAAAGGGTATCCTTGAAGATTGCGAGATTGCGCTCGATCTCAGTTTGGGTCTGCGGAAACCAGTGGACTTCCGGTACGATCGGGAGAATATTTTGATCTGCGGCGATCTAGGCTCCGGCAAAACGACCATTTGCAAAATGCTAATTGTGCGTTATCGTGAAGCGCCGTGTTTCGCGCACACGCATATGATTGATTGCAGGTCGCTGAAAGGTAATACTGCGATGTCATTTCCGCGCAATTAAAGCAATTAACTGCGATATAGCGGCGTATTTTGATTCCTGTAACAAATATGAAGAAAGCACAGTTATCTTTTTTATTGCGATAATGTATATAGAAAAGTCTCTTCGACGGAGTCTCTCTCCCCTTTTAGCTTTACTAAGTTGTGATAAAAGTCAAACTAATTCGCATTCATATTATGTACAATCAAACAAATTATTCTAAAATAGTACAAAAATTTACTGCATTATATATATCAATTTAAAAAACTTTATGTTATAATTTGAATCAGAAGAATTTAAAGAGAAATTTAGTATAAATGCAACTTTATAAGTTTAATTTTGTCATATTAATTATTTGAATCTTACAGTATTTACTAATAATTATTAATTAGGTAAGAAGGTAGAGACACTGCAGAAAATTATCGTGTCCGCCATGAATGAATGCGTGTATTATCAACCGTCCATACTGTTTTTGGACGATTTGGAGAGTATTAGCAATGCGTCATTAAACGACGAGGAGAATACAATCGACGCGACAAATGCTTCCAGGTAAATGGAATCATATTTATCAGTCGTTAATTTAAGCCGCATAATTATTAGTCTGGACAAAAAGAAGAGGGAGAGAAGGGTTGATTGCGAGGAATTAATCGTGTTAATTCTCGCATCTCCCTGTGTGTATTGTTGTGTTATAATATTTAGAAAAATATTCTTCAATTTTTCAAGAATTATTTCCCGCGACTTATTCTACAACATGACGATCCCCCCTCAATTAATTCCACGATTTTAAATTAATTTCAGAATCACCGATATGCTGTTTAATATTGTCACGCAATACCAGGAATCTCATTATATTTCGATTGTCGCTACCTGCGTCAGCCTAAATAAGATCGGCTCGAAATTACGACCGGCGAGAGGAGCGCAGTTCTTTAGGGCGGTCCTGCAGATTCCTAATCTCGAGAAGGTATAAACAATCTCGAAATTATCTCGAAACATTAACATACGTGATATGAAAAATCAATTTTTCACCCATACACAGAATGATAGAATATTTAAAAATTTCATGTATACATATAAAAAAAAAAAACATTTATTGTTCAAATATTGTAAAATTTGATTTTCAAATCATGTTATCTTTACGAAATAATCGATTTAATCGAGGAGTTTTTTGTTCGAGAAAAGGGAGATGGAAAATATAAAATGTGTATTAATTGTATAATGCGATTTATCTTTGTTTCTTTTTTTAATTCGAGTGTTTGCGAGTGTTTTCTTGCTCATCGATGCACTTTTCGATTAATTTCATACTTCCACACCTTTCTAATCAAGCTTTCCCCCCATTGCCGTGTTGTACCTACATTAAGATATTTGCTCGTTGATTCCTGCCTATCACTAACTCGTGTCGTGACTAACCAGGTGGATAGAATCGATATTTTGCGATTAACACTCGAGGACAAGTTGTGCGTGCCCGGAGACATGAATTGGAATTACTATGGAAACAAGACCGAGGGCTGGATGCCTCAGGATCTCGTCGATTTAGCAGAGAAGGCGAGATTCGTCGCGTGGAAGCGTCACGGTAACGAGAGATGCAGGCGATCATAAAAATATCATTGAATATTGCACATTTTTAAACAAAAAATCAGAATAAAAAAATATTAATAACAACAATATTAGTAATATTTAATAACAATGATATTTAATATAGCCATTTTTGTCTTTAACTGGTCTCAAATTATGAGGGAAAATCGCGAAATTAGATTATCAAGGAATTATTATACGCTCTCTTTATAAGTGCGTCGTCTATTTTTAATTCTTGTAAATTATTATGTCTACTATAGTTATTTAATCACAGCTTCCACAAATTATCACATAATCTCGCGTTACTTTAAATTCGTATCCTTTTAATTCGATATGATTTTTTACGGCGACGTTTACATGTTTCTGTTTATTTCAAGTAGACGAAACGAAACCACCGATCATCGTGACGGAAGAAGACGTGAACAGCGCACTGGAGAATTCCACACCGATGTCTCTGCAGGGTGTGCAGTTGTACAAGAGTGGCGGTCATTCTTGGTCCGACATTGGCGGTCTGGCAGACACGAAGAGTTCTCTCACGGAAATTCTGCAGTGGCCGCTCACGTATCCGGACATCTTCAAGAAGGCTCCGATAAAGCTCCAGAGTGGTGTTCTGTTGTACGGAATGCCCGGTACCGGGAAGACGATGTTGGCCAAAGCAATCGCCAGCGAATGCTGCGTGAATCTGATCAGCATCAAGGTAAAAAAAAAAAAAAAAAAAAAAAAAAAAAAAAAAAAACAGCTTGATAATTTTTCATCAGAAATGATACTCTGATTTGATCCTTCATTCGCAATTCTTACTTCACACGTAGTTTTATCCCTTAATTAAAATAAATGATATACATATACGACGGATATATATTCTTTATTATTCCAAATTATTTCAGGGACCGGAGTTGCTGTCCAAGTATATAGGTGTCAGCGAGGAATCCGTGAGAAACGTGTTCGAAAGGTATAATGAATTTCTAAGATCCTTTGAAGCTGTTTTCAATCTTGTCATTCGCACTTTCTCATCTCTATGAAGATTTTTAAAGATTTATTATATTCTGTTGTTACATTTCAAAGAGCTCGTCGCGCCAAGCCGTGCGTTTTATTCTTCGACGAATTCGACAGTCTCGCACCTAGGTGAGTGACAGGACAAGTTGCTGTAAAGTTTAATTATTCATCCTTCATCTAATAGCGTTTTAAAAAATATCAACATAAGTATCCTTTATATTAGACATTGCATCTATCTTGATGTATTTCCGTAATCGTGCTTTCAAGAAAGCTAACAGAAAGTTGAATAAAGTTGTCTAATGTATAAAGAGATAAGATATGTAACAGAAAAAATTATATTCATAGATGATTAATGAAACCTATCTCGTTATCGTAGCTTCTATCGATAATTTATTCTATTTTCTTAACCTGTGTATTTAAGAAATGAGATATTTCTTTTATCTTAACATTTGTTTCGTTCCAATTAGACGCGGGCACGACAGTACCGGAGTCACTGATCGGGTGGTGAATCAGCTGTTAACTCAACTCGACGGGATTGAAGATCGCGAGGGAGTAGCTGTCGTGGCAGCGTCTTCTAGGCCGGACTTGCTTGACCCGGCGCTTTTGAGACCTGGACGCCTCGACAAGTGTTTACACTGTCCTTTACCGGACGCGGTATAAATGATCTTTTCGATAATAATCCATCTCTTCAACTCGTCACACGATGTCTTTATGTCAATCAATTAATATTCTTTTTATCCGCGTGTCCTTCTTTCACAGTTGGAAAGAGAGGCGATCTTCGCGGTTCTGTGCGATTCTCAAAACATAGACAAGGCGAAGCTGGATCTGAAGGAACTGTCCCATCTCTCCGAAGGATTTACCGGGGCTGACGTCAACGCGGCGATTACTCTCGCGAGATTGTCAGCGTTCGAGGATGTCTTGGCAATCGCCAGCGTGAGTGTATTAATTTAGATAAATTCGATTTTCCATAAATTCGATTAGCGGAAATAAGAAACGTGTAAAAAAATATATATCGTCATTTGTTCCGCAAACTTGATCGTTTACGACGAAATAGGAGTAGGCTGCAAATATGTTCCTCGTAACAGACGTGCATAAATTTGGCTCGAGGTGCGAAATTCTGATTCCTAGTTACGTTGGCTTTGCACTTTTGCGTGCAAGAAAACAGAAGATCCCATCGTTAATGGCCGAATCGCTTTGTTGCTGCTACTGCTGCTGCTGCTGCTGCTGCTGCTGCTGCTGCTGTTGTTGTTGCTGCTGCAGTATCCGAGCGGCGTCGTAATGAAAAGCGCTTCTCGCGCGATTCTCTCGAGAATCACTTGTAGGGTAGTACCTTCCGAAGTAAGATAGTGCGTAATGACGATAATATCGTTAGGTGTGCACCCTACGGTGTGTATACACACAGGGGCGCGCCTGGGAGAAGGGAGGAGAGGGGGGGGGGGGGAGAGGGAAGCTGCAAGGGCTGTAGGTGCTGCGATATAACCGAGGAACCGTAGAGACCAGGTTTATTAGCACACGGTGCCGAGAGCACCGGGCCACCCCCTTCGGCGCTCCCTTCCCCTCCCCCCCTTCATCCCTCCCGCCCTCTCTACGCCTCGCTGAACGTCGAGGGGGTTATTATCTTATGCGTTATAATGATACACGGTTTAGGGCCCCGCAGCGGTCCTGTAAGATCGAAAGCCAGACAGCCATTCCGCTAGTTAAGGTGCTCGTTAGCTCTCTTCCCTCTCAGACGTCTTCGACGTTCCTTATTAATCCTTCAATCGCGTATGTACAACATACTCGTTTATTCATTCTTCATTTGTCTCGGCAATTTTTTTTCTCTAAGTGATTTCCCCAAAAGCGCTTGTATGACACTTGATCGGAAGTATTTCCGATTATAAATGAAAATAAATATATAATTCAGTCATTATTACTTTCGTTATATTGATTGCGCGCATCAAAAATTTCTTGCAAGTTATTAGCGTCTAACAGTTTCCAACAATCAAAGACCATTAGATTGAGCGAATTAATTCCTTGAATTCATCAATCTCTTTTCATATTTTTTAATTTTTATCTGAGAAAATAAAATATATAAGTCTTGAGAGAGAGAGAGAGAGAGAGAGAGAGAGAGAGAGAGAGAGAGAGAGAGAGAGAGAGAGAGAGAAAGTATAATTTTATACGACTATATAAAGATAAATTTAAATTCAATCATTGGTCACTCTTTGTGTACATGTATGTGTGCAGCTAGTTTAATTAATCGGAATGAATCGGATTCGCGTGAAAAGGGCAAGACAGAAATACATCTTCGAGGTATACGAGGGACGAGTGGCGCGTCTTACAGGAAGCTATTAATTAATTCGCATCGGAGAAAACGAAGTTATACGGCGGCACTTAGCTCCCGGAAGAACGCGAGTATCCAAACTGTGCGTCTAATTAGCGAGCGAGTTTCCGGAGAGCGCAACACATCTCAAGAGAGAAAGAGAGAGAGAGAGAGAAGGGGGAGGGGGAAAGGGAAGTGATAAGTGATTATGTGGATAGGAACATCGAGACTGTCTTCCGAGGCGATGCAGATTGTATCCTATTTCCAATAATTAATTCAAATCGGCGCTGTTAACACACAACATTAAGCTTTTGATGTCGAGAAACAGACTTGATATATTTTTTTTTGCGCGTTTAAACAACGCGAATGATTATAGATAGTAAACTACACATGTTTTATATAAGAGAACCATAATAATTGTTATATTATATTCTAATATCATATTTTTTTATATACTGACTTTGCTTATCGATTATAGGACAGTAAAGTCGATGCAACCGACATCAAAGTCACGCAAACGCATCTCATCGAGTCCGTCAGGTCGACAAAGCCATCCCTGTCTATCGTGGAGAAACTTAAATACGCCAAAATGTAAGTGAATATGTGCGAGAAAATTGAAATTTTTTGAGAAAAACTGAATTATTACATTTATTATTATATATATTTTTATATTTCACTTCATTATTATAGTTACGCCAGATTTTCCAAGGGGGATAACTTTGCGGAGGATGTACTAAGGAATCAGAAGACGACGCTGGCTTAATCGGAGAAATTGATTAGAATTTTTTTTTCAAATAAAGTTTTAGAATTTTTTTCAAATAAATATTTTCCAAACTTTTCCAAACGAGAAATATTTTTGTACTAAAAAAAAAAAAAAAAAAAAAAAAAAAAAAAAAAAAAAAAAAAGATAAAAAATGCAACATAATCGTAAAAAAGAACTAATAAAGATTTTTTTCATTATATGGCAATTCACGTCAAATCGGACAAGAAATGATCTCGTATTTTTTAAATCAATCGAAACTTTTTTCACGTGAAATATACATAAAATAAGGAGATACGTATTTTTGTATTTGTCCGAAATATTTTTTTTGCAGAAGTTACAAACAACAAAATTTTCGTAAAAAATGAAGAAGTTGTCAACTTAAAAAATTAATATCTCTGGTTATATTTGTCGTAGAAAAATTGCCAAAAATGCATTTTAAAGCTAAGGAACCAACCTTTTTTATAAAAATAGTTTAAATTACAAGAAATTGCTAATTATAATTGTTATAAATAATTAAAATGTTTAATAATTTTTTTCACCAAAAAGTATACTTTTTTAAATTTTTGAAATACTGCTATTTCATTCTCCATTGCATTCTGAAAGCGTACATATTTTTTATTTTATGGAGAATCCATAAATTCTATTTTTTATATATTTTTAATAAATAAGACGCCGCGCCGTGCTCGCGTCACTGGCTCGATCAAGTAGTATGCTACGCGCTATGGCGCGACGACTTCTTAAGCAGTGACGCGAGCACGGCGCGGCGCCTTATTATTAAAAATATATAAAAAATAGAACCTATTGATTCTCCATAAAATAAAAAATATGTACACTTTCAGAATGAAATAGAGAATGAAATAGCATTATTTCAAACATCTTAAAAAGTGTACTTTTTGGTGAAAAAAATTATTAAACATTTCAATTATTTATCACAATTGTAATTAGCAATTTTTTTGCAATTTAAACTATTTTTATAAAAAAGGTTGTTTCCTTACCTTTAAAATGCATTTTTCAAAATTTCTCTACGACAAATATAACCAGAGATATTAATTTTTGAAGTTGACAACTTCTTCATTTTTCACGAAAATTTTGTTGTTTGTAACTTCTGCAAAAAAAAATATTTCGGACAAATACAAAAACACGTATCTCCTTATTTTATGTATATTTCATGTAAAAAGAAGTTTCGTTCGATTTAAGAAATACGAAGTCAAAAAGGTCGATTTTTGCCCGATTTAACGTGGAATTGCCCGTATATATACTCCGATTTGAAGTTATATCGAATCGCGCCGACATGACGTGATAAACTATACGTATAGCGACGCACGCAAGTCGTATTTTCTTCTTGCCAAGTATTTCTTGAGGAATCGACCTCTCCTCGATGAGAATCCGTATAACACACCGTGTAACACACGGTAAAGATTTTACCGGGGGAGGTGAACCCCGTCGGGTGCCGCGAATCGGGCGCGAGAACCGGATGTCGCGCCGGGGCAAAGTTAAATTAAATCACGGGCGAAGGCAGCTAATATTGTAGTTTATCTGGCGGGACATTAGCGCGGTGAAATATGCGCCTCCTTCGCCCGAGCGAACTTAAAATCAAGATCTCAGCCGGCGAACTTCCCAAGCCCCCGCCCACGACGACGACGACGACGACGACGTCGACGCCGGCGCGTCCTTCCTGCTAAGTCGCGCGTGAAAATACTAATTATTATACCGATTATTAATACGAAAAGTTGCCGGCGCGCTAAGTCAGAGAGCTCCGAGGAGAGTCTCTCGCGGCGGAGTTTCGCGGCTCGTAGCATCCGGATTACGCTCGCGCTCGCTTATGCCAGTTTAAGGGGAAGGAGAAGGAAAAGCGTCCTTCTCTCTTCCCCGACAGTGGGCTAAGAGCGCATCGCGCGGTGCGGCAGATAATGAGTTTATTAGCGTAAGCGAGATGGTATCGCGTATACACGGCGTAAGTCGTCATATTGTCTGGCGGGATTCGCATTTGGATGTTCCATTTGTTCGAAGCACGCGATATATACGTAATTATGCAGTCGCGTATCAATTTGTTCACAGAATGATATGTTCCTCCATGCGGTGAACGTGAACTCAGAAAAGAACCCGAGGAGGGCTTGTACTTGTAGGGTTAAGCCGCGAAATGGCGAAAGAAAGACGGTGGGGGATGCCGGGGGGGGGGGAGGGGGGAAAGGAGGGACGATGAAGACGAAGACGAAGACGGTAGCTCTCTGCTTAGCATAAAAATGGCCAATTACCTGGCTAACAAGCGACGGTCGAGCGGCATGAAGAGAGAGCCGTTGGACCGACGAAGCCGGCTAACTTTGTTAGCGCCTTCCTCCCCCGCCCGCGCCGAAGAAGATTAGTTAGCGTAAATGCCGCCGGTTGACGCATTTTTATTCCTGATTACCGTTTCTCGCCACGCTAATCCCATTTGTGCTGGCGACATTCGGTAAACTCGACTTCGCGCCGGCAACAAATTGCCATCCTCGGAAAAAGGAGATGGATGGATGGATGAATGGAAGGAAGGAAGGAAGGAAGGAAGGAGGGAACCGGGCTATAGGGGGATGGAAAGGTAAGGTAAGGTGTAGACGTAAGAATATAAAGGAAATAGGCTGCTATTTAGGCCAGGGGTGTGAGAGATTCGCGAGACGAAGGACAAAATATCGGCCGTGTCGGATAAGGACGGTAATCTTACAGATCGCGGTTTTCTTCTAATAGTATCCGTTGTCCGGGCTTGATTAAGAATAGATAACAGACGGATAGAAGTGCGATTGATCGAAAGACTTGAAATTTTATTGTTAGATAAAAAAAGAAAGAACGCGAAGGGTTTCGATCATTTTAAAAATTTTATATAAACTAAAGAGACTAAGAGACTAAGGTGTCTACTGAAATATTGTAAACAAATTCCCTGATCTTCCTGGAAAAATTCCTGGATTTTTCAAGGTTAAAAAAAATTCCTGACAATCCCTGGTTTTCCCGGTTTTTCCAGGGAACAGACACCTTGCTAACAGCTATGAGAAAAGACGAATTCTTCAAGAAATAATCGAGCGAGTGAGTTTTCCCCGCGTCTTTTTTTTACGCGAAGAAACGCTACGCAAAGTTTCGCACGAAAAAAGGAACGCGACTTCGAGCTTCTTCGAGAATTCTGTGTAGCTTCCGTATCTTCGCAGTGTTATAACGACAGGAACGACAACTTATTCGCTCGCAACATTACAAAAACTTGACAAGAAACTTCGCCATGATTCTGCTCTGATATAATCTTACGATCCAAGTACGTTGATATTAAAGATTCGTAAGTTTCGATAAATCCGATTCTTAAATACGAACAATAGAAACATTATCAAAATAGAAACACAATCTGTCTCTATAATGATAATGGTATCTATGATTTCATTCATTTCTCGATATTGAATATTACATCAACGTATAAAGGTCAGCATAGAGTCATCCTAATTTAAGAGAGATATTAAATTATCAAATTGTAAGAGAAATTATCGAGAGTAGAATAAACATTTCCTGTTAAAGCTTGAATATAAAAAGTTAAAAAAGATAGTTTAAATCTGTTTTTAGATATCTCCGAAAATAGACAAATTACATACTTCGAAATTACTTTGCTCTATAAATTCCACATACCAGGTGTCCTCTTAAAATCGGGACGCGCTTCTCGAATACTTCTTCCAGTGATTAAACTGATAAAGGAGAAAATCTCCATCGCTTTTCGGGGGTGGAAGAGGAGAAGAGAGAAAAAAAAAAAGAATGCCGCCGCGGGGAGAGGAGCGAGCTGCTGTGAATACGGGGTTTTCGATCTCGTGCCATTCCATCATTGACAATTTCGTGCAAATGGGATGATGGCGGGCGATTGACGCCGGTGATCGTCGAGGCGTGCGTCGCGCGCTCACATTGGCGTTAAATAAGAGTAAACCACCCGCGCCGGTCCACGACGACGCGGCATAATTGCCTGTGAAATCACCAGATGGATTTTGCCTCCTTGTTCTGCTTCGTGTCCCCGCCGGGCTCCTCGTCGGCGCAACAAACTTCGTAATTGTCGGACGAGATTGTCGGCCTAAACGGATTGTTTCGGCGCGAAACTAAGGTAGCGACTATCATTCGGCCGCCGAAGTGACTGATAATCGGCATCCTGTCGACAATATCCGGATGGATCGATAGATCTTACAAGGGCACATTAAACTTAGTTTGATGGCGATTTTCGATTTTAAGATAGTATTGTATCACAATAGGCACTCTCTTACGATATTTTCGAAATTTTGAGTAATTATTATTGAAAGTTTTTCTGAAAACAACGGCAAAAATTTAAAAAATTATCGACCACATAGAACAGAAGATAATGGCTTTTGAATTTTGGATTTTATACCCTGCATGGTTCGCCATAGGATGATGTCAACTCACACTTTCGTCTATTTAAAAAAAAAAAAAAAACGCTTCTTACGATTTTAATGAAAAACGACTTTAAAATAAAGTAATATCTAACAAAACATTTACAAAAATTTTTAAAGCTGTTCCTCATTTAAATTTGAAGATATTACTAAAAGTATTATAATGTATCATAAACATTAAATTTTTTTAACATTAATTATTTGAAGTTTGACAATAATGTAAAGTGAGATCGTTGTCTGTGTTGACTTGAAAAAAATGATTGAAACAGTTTTTGGGTATAAACTTTATTTGTGCATAACTTTTTTTTCTAGTGACCAGCGGAAAGAAAAATTTGGCTCATAAACTAAATCAATCATGCTCTTTAATTTAATACCTAAAATATTTAAATCGCCGTCAATCCAAGTCTAGTGTGCCCTTGTTAGCGTACGATATGATTGGTGAATTTGCGATAAAAGCTACCTCGATCGAAATTCGACATTTCATACGACATTGTGTTAAATATCCGTAACACAGTGAAAAGTCTGTTAAAATAAATAAGAAAATCTTTCGCTATTTATTCAGGCTATTTATTTTAAACTTTAATTCGTAAGGATTATTCTCGATTAAACTCGACAAGTAAAATTGATCATCTTCGAGCGACAGCTTCCTCTGTTCTCTTCATTGTATCCAGAGAAAATAATATATCAATTACGCTCTCTCGCGTGATTACATTCTCGGAGATACGTATCGACGTATCGACGCGAATCGAACTCGTTAGCGGATGGTGAGACGTCGTTCGCAAACACGCGGAATTCCCACGATAAATTGCACCGGGAGTGTTCCATCTCTCGAAAGTATCGTAGCGCGTCCCTACACAATCGAATCGAATGGAAAGAAAGCAGAATCGTCCGTACGATAACTCGATTATCAGAGATGCTAGATAAACACAGGCTAGCTCTTCCTTTTCCGGAATAATGTCGTCTCTCTTCCGAGCTACATTCCTTCGGCTCTTCGAGGCTCACCTGTGTGACAAGACGCCCTTCTTTTCTATTTCTTTACGCGATAGCAGCGACATTTTTATTGATATATATACATTCAGACATACAGGGTGTGTCTACTCAAATCTTGTACAAGAATTCCCTGAGAATTTTCCGATCTTCCAGATATTTTCGTTTAAGATTCCAGGTAAAATAAGAAAATTTGTAGATGCAGAGTTTCTCTAGCATTTAATATTCATTCATTAATCGTAAAATTAATTTGGACAATAACAAAGTAGGGTAAAAACAAGGAAAAAAAATCCCTGGCAATCCTCGGTTTTTCCAGGAAGTAGACACCCTGTACATACGTTTTTGTTAGTAAATACGTTCATTCACGTATTTTTTATTCTCTTTATCTTACACTTATCTCTGACTCTTACTCAATTTTCATATCAAGTTATATATGCTTTTACAAATTGTTTATCTTCGATTGTTATATGTCCCATGAATGCCTTCGAGACATTCTAGCTTGTTGAATCAGAGATTCTTCTAAGCAATTGCGTCACAAACAATTTGTGTCACTTAGAGCAACCCTCGACGACCTACGGCGCCCGATGATGACTCGCCGGTTACTCACCGAAGAGCGGTTCTCTCTTTGAGAACCTTGCGAGAGGAGAGGCGAGGCGAGGCGCCCCGCGCCGACGGCGACGACTTTATCCCCCACAGCCAGCCGACGTCGTTGGTGCGATATTTACAGGGCGTCGAGGCGTGGGTAACGCAGTTTGCCGCAATTTCTTGTTTCCATTAGGTTGGCCGGCCTGCGGGGTAAATTCCAGGCCGCCTCTTTCTCCCGGAGGGTGAGGAGGGTGCGCAACTTCGACGCTCTCTCTCTCTCTCTCTCGTCCTTGCGCGTGGCGTTGGGGCACCCTAGAGGTGGAGACCCCGGGGGAGAGAGAGACGACCCCGGTCGTCGTCGTCACCGTCGCCGTGTAGCTCGGGAAACGGTGTGCACATACAACCGCGGCTCTTCCTCCCGCTGTGCCAGATCAAATGACGCGCGCCAGCGCCCACAATAACGGCCTCTTCACGCTTCAAGCCCTATCCCATTCCGGCCGAGGCCCGGGACCTCTGTCTACCGATCACGATAGTTTGGTGAAAGCCGCGTCTGAGGGTGCGAATTCAATATCGGAGCTCGGACGCCAAAAGTCCCGGAGCTCTGAATTGGAGGAACGCGGATTTAAACTGAATGCTGAAAGCGGAATTTTAAACATCGAGCTAAACCCCTTTGCCAAATTATTTTCACCGTTTCGCTCTAGTTGGCTTGCATTTATGTTATACATAGAATCTGTTTTCAATACATCGAAGAAATTATATATAATATAATGAAAATATGATACGAATCTAATAAAAACTTTAAATTTAATCACAGAAAATTAATAGAATTAAGTCTAAAAATTAACATTTTAATCAACTTTATTATATTATACAGCATAATCTATAAAATATAAATATAATTTTATAATTGAAAAATTTTATAACTTCGAAGTGTAATATATATAAAAAATATACATAAAGTTATATGAAGCATATATAAAAAATAAAGATATTGTTAATAATTAAGATAATTATGTACTACATTTAAAAATTCCACAAATTAATATTTTCTCTTTATACTACTAACTTGATATTTCTTTAAACATATATTAATATAATTTAATTCAAAACAATTAAAATTAATATGAATAACACTCGAAAGTTTAACCCGTTTGTCAATGAACAGGTACCCAAAGTAACTAATAAAAATGTGTCGGAATTTTTCTCCTCCCGAAACAAAATACAAAGGGCCTTCGTATTCGGAAACCTTCTAAAATATAACGGGAAAGAGTGTTCGATGCCCAGCAGCTGTTATAAAGAAAAATTGTCGCAGTGTAATTTGTCGAAAACAGTTGATACCCATACACTGATGAAAAGGCGAAAAATTATTATGCATCGACAGAAGGGTTAAAAAGAGCATCGGGTTTTAATATTTAAATATTCCTAATATAATTATTTCGAAAAATATTTAAATATTTTTAGAAAGCAGGCAAACTTGAAATTTCTCGCTTCCGACGTGAAACGACGAGGCGGAAACGCGATACGAAAAAAAAACGATAGAATTATTAGTTCGAAAAAAAGGAGATGAAGTACGCGCGCGCGGGGTTTCCAGCCCGGGCACACGGAGCATCCCGGATTAAGCGCGCTCCCTTTTTTCCCGCACGAGGAAATGATTTGCCTGGCCGGTCTAAGAGGACACGGGCCCGACGATGTGATTCGGATCCGCGAGTGCTATTCGGATGCAGACGTGCGGATAAGCCCCTCAAAGGTCCTCCTGCGTCCCCTTCCTCAAAGGTATATCAACTTCTCTCCCTGGTTATACTTCGCGTACAACCGCTACCCATATCGGAGAGAACACTTCCATCTCCCCCGCTCTGCTCTCTCTCTCTCTCTCTATTTGTATTCAAACCACTCCGGACACGTCCCCGTAGCATTTTGCGCGTCCCGATTGCGCGACTCTCTCTCTCTCTCTCCACATCCACACGCTGATAAGCGTCCCTTTTATATTTGCCGCGCTGGGAATGGAAGAAATAATTGCGTAACGCGCGGCCAATTGTCAATGCGTGTTCCGAAATGATCGGACACGAGGGTTCCCCCCCCCCTCCCTTCCGGTCTATAAAAACGGCCGTTGGTTCTCAATTTTCCAGCCTTCCCTTCGCGAATAGGAGTGAAATGACAAAAGAGAAGTGGAAGCTCAATTAGTTGGAATAAACAGACGAAGTTACATATGATAGAAATTCTCTAAGATTTCTGGGGTCTTTAAACGAAGTTAAAATTAAACGAAATTGCAATTGATCGACGTGTTGTTAAGAAGGTAAGACCGAAAACGCGCAAAACTTGAGGAATTTAATAAACGAACTCGGAAGACTCTATGAGATATCGCGTGCATTATTAATCATAACATACGCGCGCACATAACACACGTATACACATTTACGTGTGCGCGCGAATCGCTTTACTTTAACTTTTCGAACTATCTGGCATAGTTGGAGAGCCGTTAATTGCGTGCAATCTCGGATAAGATGTGATGAATTTATGAAAGACTTGGACAATTAAAAGCCAAAATAATTTATTGGGCAATCTCAGATAACCCAAATTAAAAATCTTAAAAATAGATTTAAAAAAAAAACACTATAAGAAATATATCAAATACATATCACAAAAAATACTCCGATAAGGTTTACTCGTTTTCCAATGAGAAATAAGCCAACACGACGTTCCTCAGGATACGAAGAATTAGATTCGAGTCGCGCTAGAGAACACGCTTTTTTTTCGCGTAGGGATGCGAGATCGCGCTAATACGAATCACGGCGAGCATAATTTCTGTTTTTAAATCTCGCTCGCTCTCGCACTCAGTAATTGAATCCTTCGTCGAGATTACTTCAGGCTTCGTCTGGCGTTTAGGCGAGGCGGCGCTCAGGAGAGCGTCTCTTCTTCAGCCCGCGGGTTATTTAAGATGGATTATTATTCTGCTGGTCTGCGGGGGCGGGTATCAGCGAAAATGAAAATGCTCTCGTTTGCAGGCAGATTAATTGCCGCGAATCAGCTTAGTTAACGACGCTTCTCGTCGACGACGACGGCGCTGAGAGAGAGGCTTGACTCTCTCGACCGGTCATAATAAAGCGTTAAACAGTGCAACTAATCGCTATATTGTATCCAACTTATTTCAAACATTATTGAAAATATAGATGAGAACATGTAACATATGATGGATATTGAAAATTTTCAATCACAGTTACATGTTCTCATTTATATTTTCAATAAGTTAGATACAATATAAAGAGTGTACGTGTATGTGTCTTTCTTTCGAAATTTTTAAAAAATTCTTGAAAAAAAATTTCTGCAAAATTTCTGAATTGAGAGAGAGAGAGAGAGAGAGAGAGAGAGAGAGTGAGAGACGGTTATACGTATGTCAATAAATTAGAGCTTACATTATGCTTCTGAAAATTATATAAGGAAATAAAAAGAGAAAGACAGTATATTTAAAACTAGGAAGATTGCGAGTAAAGGCATTAAATAGATAGGTCCCCCTTGAATTTTCTTTTCGCTTTTCGAGCGGATCGATGACACAAAATCGACGAAATACGAAATCCGTCGCGACGACAATGGCGTTCGCAGAACGGTGTTACATCGTTGACGAATCGCACGTTCACGCACGCGTTTATAACATTCTGAAAGCTCGACGAGGCGTCGATGGTGATGATGGTGGTGGTGGTGGTGGTGGTGGAGAGGGTGTAAGGTTTTGTCGAGCTTCGCCTCGCGACAAATCCTCCCTTTGTCGCGCTCGAAAATGGCGAGAGCAGAGAAAAAGTGAGAAAGGGAGAAAGGGAGAAAGAGAGAGAGAGAGAGAGGGGGGGAGGGAAAGGGGGGAGGAAGAAGTGCATTATATTTACCTTGTGGATGCATATCCGGTGGTGCATGGATTCCTAAACCTGTATCGGGGTTCGCTGTTACGTGAAAAATAATTTACACGCGCGCGGATATCAATGCGCCCTCTTTCCCTTCCTACACATATATACACACCATATACATATATAATACACAAATGCATATTTCGTGCTACGCATATTACAGAGGAGAATCGGACACGTGCGACGAAAGGGTGTGGCTTGCGAAACAACGCGCTTCTTGAGACGTGTAATTTTCGCGAATTGTCGAATTGTCTCCTCGTGAATTGTTATTTTAATATTCGTGGAAAATTTTGGAAGAACAGTGGCGGTCTGATTTTCACGGGGCGGCAAAGAAATTGGCCATCCGGTGGTCCCAAGGCGACGCGATAAGCCCCGAAGAGTGGTGAGGATCGGCGAAAGGAAATAAAATCAATTTTCCGGCTCGGCCAGGCCACAGATTTGATGCGAATAGACCGTCAGTGCGCTAGAGAGAAGGAAGGCGAAGAAGATGAAGAATGAAAAGGCAAAAAGTGCGCAAAAGGAATGATGGAAGAGAAGCCGAAACCGATGGAAACCGAGAGATTGGAATAAGCTAAAATAGTATGAGGAGAAAAAAATAGGAGAAAAAAAAGACAAAAAAATGATACTTATACATAAGATAAAACAAAATTGGAGATAAAAAAAGAGAAAGGAGCAAGAAATAAAGAAAGAGGGAATCAATGCGAGGAAAAGAGGAAAGGAGCGAGTGCGAAGAGTGAGAAAATTTAAAGAGAGCGGAAAAAGAGGAGATTAAAAAAAAAACAAATAGAAAAGAGAAAAAGAAGAGTCGAGAAACATTACAGAAGGAGGGAGCAGATATGGTTGTAGGTTGTAGAGAGTATCGTTTGACAATACGGAAGCGCGAGAAGGCAGAAAATCGTGATAAACGTCTACATATGTGTGTGTGTGTGTGCGTGTGCGCGAGCGAGCGAAGAGGGTGTATGTGAAGGCACTTTCGAAATATCAATTTGAAACAGCCACGACTATAGGTATGCGTCATGCTTTCCACCGGCCATTACGGCCGGCTTTCCATTTTTATTTGTATTTACCGGGGGGAGGGGGGGGGGAATGCCCCCCCCCTCTCGTCGCATTCCGATGTTCCCGGGTCACCCCGCGATACTCGGTGATAGAAAAGGGGTGTCGCGACGGTGTGCTCTCTTCATATTTTACGACATTTTGTTTCCAATCCGCGCCGGGGGCATCACGTGGCATCTCGGACCTTATTCGACTTTTATGGGGTTAAATCGTGATGAAGTGTCTCGCGAATGGACCAACCTCGCCGCCTCTTTCCCACAATTCTCTTCCTTCTCTCTCTCTCTCTCTCTCTCTCTCTCTCTCTCTCTCTCTCTCTCTCTCTTCTTTTTCGTTCGATCCTGACTTGCGAAGGATTCGCCTCGAAGGTCAAAAGCGAGAATTCCATCACAGCTGATACTCGTGACTTGGCATTTTACACTTTTCACTCATTAAAAAAAAAAAAGAGAGATCTATCAAGATCAATATCCATTTTTTCTATATAATTTCTATATATATTATTTTATTTTGTATCATTTTTCAAGTATTAGCTGGCTCAAAAAAGTTTCTTTATCCTAGTGTAAATCTCCGTTGGTACGAATCTGTGTTTCTCGACGGAAGAGCGTGGAGAGCCGCGTAAAAAAAAAAAGAAATATGAAAAAAATATTTCCACGCAAAATGTGCGACGATTCTTCCCTGACGTTCCCCCGTGAGATGACTTATCCGCGAATTCGATCTCTCGTCCCCTCTCGAGAGATCGAGAGCCGCCGTTGCCGGTCGCCGCCCGGTTGACCGGAAGTCCGACGCTTCTCAGGTCGGCGAAAAGAAGCTCCTCAGGTTTTTCAATCTCCCATAATGTCTAAAGCATGGTCTCTCTATCGGCGCCTTGCAAACCGCGGACGCGATAAGATAGCGCCCGAAACCCGGGCTGAATTTACGCTCGGCATAAGTTCGCCTTATATATGAGCGTCCACGGGAAATGCGACGATCGTATCGCGCGATCCATCCGTGAAATGTTGCCCCGGCCAGTATTTTACTGGTCTCGCTCGCCTTTCGAGATGTGAGCAATACCCGGGGAACGACTCGGCTCGGGTATGCCAGGCCAGGAAGACAAATAAATAAACTCGGTTGTGCTCGCGCATTTGTATTGTTATTCTCGCGGCGCGAAAGACTCGTGTTTTAAGGTAGTTGTATCGCGAACGGCATTAGTCAAAAATAATGGTCACTGCATACGGTGCAATGAACGGAAAACTCTATTTATTTGCCAACTCATTGTGAATTTATTCTTCCCAACATGGCAAAATCGTTCATCTCTTATTTAGTAATATCGTTAAATTTAAATGAGGAACTGTTTTAAAACTTTTTCGAGCCGTTTTGTTAGATATTGTTTTATTTTAAAATCGTAAGAAGCGTTTTTTTTTTTTAATAGACGAAAATGTGAGTTGACACCATCCTATTGCGAACCATAAAATCCAAAATTCAAAAACCATTATCTATGTGGTTAATAATTTTTTAATTTTTGCCGTTGTCTTCAGAAAATTTTAAATCATAATTATTCAAAATTTAAACAATATCGTAAGAAAGTGCCTATTGCGATTCAACTACCTGAAGACGATGGACTAGCTATCTTTGTTACGCAGAATGTCTTAAGATTGTTCCTATTTCACGTGTCGCAGATCGATCAAATAATCAAGTTGTAAGGACATCGAGGTTTCTGAAGAATTTAAAGTCTAGAAAATCTTTAGAAGCTTGACTCTGGATTTTTAAGTTAAACTCGATATTTCTTTTAAAATTAACAATTAAAATCATTCACTAGCTAAATTCGCTGTGTTGCTCAATTGCCTATCACATTTTCTAGAGAGAAGTGATAGAGAAATTACCGCGAAAAAAATCGCACCAATCCCAAATACTACAGGATATTCTCAGAAAAAAAAAAAAAAAAAAAAAAGACTGGCACTCAGTTCCACTCTAAGAAAAGTGCGAAAAATAATAACTATATACGTATCGCGTCCCTAATAAAAATATCGGGCGAAGAGGAGAGGGCAACGCGGTGAAAGTCGCGCTTCGGTCCCGGCGCGAACCCCTGAAAATCCCCGAGAATTGTCTGCGGCGCGGCCTGAAACAACAATAACCCCATTCAGGCCGGTGGCATTTGACAGTGGGGTCGGAAACAATGAAACAATCAGTCCTCGCGGCCCCTCTCGCCGGTAAGGGAAGGAGGAGGGGATGAAGGGCAGGGGGAGAGACGCCGAGGAGGGAAGTGAGACACAGGCGGGCGTGAAGGCCGGAAGTCAACAGCGCCGGACAATAGCAGGCAGCGTTTGACTACCGTTCCTAATTAACCAAGTTCGCTAACTTTGGCCAGACTTGACGACCCCCTCTCCCCCTCCACCCCACGTAATGCATAATTACGCGTCGCTCACGGTCGTTCCCGCGACGGGACGGTAACATAAGCGGCGTATAGAGAATAATCTATCAATCGAAAGATACTACTCACAATCAGCTGATTGTGAGATTCAGACAGATGCAACATATTTGATATATCGGATAGATGTCATGGTCAATGGAACAATATCCTGGTCTTTGATCGTTGAAATGTGTCTAATGTAAAGAATTTTAAAAAAGTCTCAAGTTTTGAATATCCCTTTGGATTTCTCGGTCAATAGATCTCTTGTCGCATCTTAAAAAAAAAAAAAAAAAAGTGTTAATTGCAAATTTCTCGGGAAATGTTTCGGCGTATCTCGCGACGCAATGCGAAAAGTATACGAGGTACGATAAAGCCGGTGTTTGTTGCAAGACGATAAAAGGAGACGTCGGCCACGCGGCATCGCTATTATTAACCTTTAGTGCGCCCTATCTCTCGTTCTCCACCCCTTCCTTCTCTCTCTCTCTCTCTCTCTCTCTCTCTCTCTCTCTCTCTCTCTCTCTCTCTCTCTCTCTCTCTCTCTCTCTGTCATCACGCTTTTTATTATTCACATAATCGGATCTGGAGCGGCGATAGCGCCGGTGATTTCGGGTTTGTCTAGGGTAACGCAGTTGTCGGTCGGCACAATGCCGCGCCTGAATGCCTCATTGTCTACTAGGACCGACGCCCACTCAAAACTTCCACTCGCGCCCACCGCCGCCCGTCATTTTCCGCAATCAAACGATCGCGTCCTCCTCTCACCGTCGCGCATAAAAGCGCGGCTGATATCACCGAGCAGGCGCGCGCGCGCGCGCAATTAAAACGTTCTCCATCCTTTCTCCTCGGCGAGAGAGACAGAGACAGAGACAGAGAGAAAGAGAAAGAGAGATGTGAGAATTCAAGAGATCCCGTGTTTCGTGCTAATTTTAGTAAATGATATATATATATATATATATATATATATAATGTAATATATAGTATATATTATAGTATAGTAGTATATATATATTATAGTATATATAATATAGTAAATTATATATATATATATATATATAATTTACTGTATTATATACATTTATAATAAATATACTATTATCGATGGAGATTATATCATTTAAATCCGCATTGCGATATAAAATGTAAAAGATAACGTGTTTCGCTAAACGGGATGAGAAAGTTGGTGTAAAATTTGATTAAATTTAAAAAATTTTTTTAATCCAAAGAGTAGGAAACAAAACGCAATATTGTTAGTTATATCGGTCCCCCTTTCTCCGCTCGTCGGATGAACTATATACTTCGGAATCCCTCTCGGGTTCGCACTCTCCCCCTTTCCTTCGGGGGGCGGGGGGGGGGGGGAGTGATTACATTTCACTCGAATTCGCTTTACGTCTCTCCTTACGGGAGCCGTCCGGAGGCTGCGGAGCTACGCGCAACGAGGACATTCTTCGACGACAATACCCGCCACAATCGAGCGCGGCATACTTCCGCGCATACTAATGGAGAGAGGCACCTAGACTTCTCTCTGGTCAGAGGGTAGTCGCTGCTGCTACCCCCGTCGCTCGTCCTCTTTCCACGTCTTTGTGTATGTCACCCGTAAAACTTACCAGCTCCCCTCCCTCCCTTCGCTCCCTCGTCGTCGTCGTCGTCGTCGTCGAGCAACCCAACAGAAGTTACTCCGAATGATACTCCACGATTCTGGACGGAATTGAATGGATTCTGAATAGAATCGAATGGATTTTGGATTAGAGATGGATTCGAGAAATTTATATCCTGCGGTATATATTTTAACCTTCTTGATAGAAAATAAAAAAAGCGCTGATGTACATAATTTTTCATTAAAAAGACATCTATATTTGCAATGCTCACACGCATATATGATAATTTTTGTTATTATATGTATATATATATTTTTTAAGAATCTCTAGGAATTTATCAATTTCCTCGCGAGATCGATCGCGAGCAACGGCAAAATTCTACTGATTGTCAAGGGGGAGAAGGGGGGGAAGGAGGGAACGTGCCCCGCCACGGTTGGAAACCGTTCTCCCGGCCGCCATTCTCGCCGTTATCTCGCCGCGGAGAAAGCATGATTGCCTTTATGGGGGAAGAAAGGGTCCTTTGCGGTGGCGATAATGTCTCCGCGGCGGCGACGGAGGCGTCGCTATCAGAAATAAAACACGACGAGCCGAGGGTTCCGCGGAAAAGCGCGGGGAAAGAGAGGGGGGGGGAGAGGAGAGAGAGTACGGAGAGAGGAAACTTTTACCTTGCCCTCTCGATGAGATTTTCCTCGCCCTCGTCCGATTAATTTTGCGGCTTTCCTCGCAACTTTGTGAGGATAGCGCGCGAGAAACACGCTCGTATTTGCTCGCATGAGATATTAGCCTTGCGATAACCTGAGTTTATTAGACTTTTATGTTAATATTTGATTTGGCTTGATAAGGAAGTATGAAAAAAAAAAAAAATGACTCGACTACAACTCTACAACAACGGCGCAAAAAAACTCTTACTAAAAAAACAAAAATCTTATTACTTAATATTAATAAATAATAATATTCTCTTGAAAGATGCGAGGAAAAATGGGGGCCACAATATTTCTCAATTCGGATCAAGATTTATTTACAAACGTTGCGTTATATATTACAGCAATAATTAACAATAGTATCGTAATCGTCGAGGCGATGATTAATGTAACGCGTTACATTAATCCGAATTAATCGAAGCGTCGCTATGTGTGTCCGTCAAATTTCGCGTGAGAGGGAAAGAAAAAATGAGAAGAAGAAAAAGAGACGGAAGATACGTTTCTACATGTTTTTTTTTATAGATATGGTTTACGTTTACTCGCATCTTACTTCCGTTTTTTTCAGGGTACACGCTAATGCGAAACTCGTGCTCGCTACGGTCGTTAGAGATACTTGGCAGGAATTTCTACAAGAAGGTGTAAATCGACGGATTTCTCTCGACGAAAATGAGCGACAATATATTTACAACTCAACTTAACAGTCAACAATAATCGTAACTAATGTAACAAAAAACGAGATAGTGCGCATCTAATATATTCCACGTGCGTTAATTTCCATGTAAATCAAACTATCGAAATATTAACAAATGACATGTAAAACAAGTAAACGACGCTCTGCAGAGTAGTTGAAGAGACAAAATTCTCAATTCCGCTATATATTCAGGACAATCTAACCAATATTGACGAAATCAATCTTTAGTGAAATAGAGCGAGATATATTTGACAACCCCTTCGGGGGAAGGGGAGGGAAATGTCTTTCCGGCTTTTTCCCGTATATAATATATTAGAAAAGAATTCTCAGCTACTGCTTGCGGCCAACCAGCCAGTCAGCCACGCGTCTCCCATTTCGCCGTATCGATGCTTCTCGTCGCGAAAACCGTTTCGAATACAACAAAACCGGGGGGAGAGGAGGGGGGGGGTGTCGTCGGGGGTACGTTGCGTCTCGTACGTTAGCATTCAGAACGTTTGGCTTATTTCGCACGGCCGCGTTCCAAAGAAGAGATTTGCCTCCGTCAGAAGAGCTTTTTTTCTTCTCTCCTTCCCCGCCGTGTGTCCATCCCCCGGCGTCTCTCTCTTCTCGCCCCCCCCACCTCCCCCCCTTTCCTCCGTTTCGTAATATGTGGCATGCAAGAGAGGGTTGGTTATCTCATCAAAATTGGACTCCTCTTGGTATCCAGCTTCGCGTGCACGATCCGGTCGAAGGGACCCTTTGCGGTCGCTCTTTGTGGGATTTCGGGAGCCGTAGCGAGTTATCGATTCCTGTCTCTCGTTCGCCAGAATGCGGTTTCCGGCGTAAGTTATTTCCCGTTCATCGCGACTTATTTGTATACGCGACCAATGTATATATATATATATTTTTTTTTAGGAGAGAGAGCACTCTTCAATTATACACAATCATTTTCACTAGTTGTAGATTACGTTCGAGAGATGTCCAAGCTATAAAACGACTGGTTCAATAGTTCTCTGATCGCGAGAAGAGAGAAAGTCTCGCGACAGCACAGGTTCAAAACGGAAGATTCGTCTCCGAGATCGCGAGATATCGAAGACACACACACACACACACACACACACACACACACACACACACAGAGAGAGAGAGAGAGAGAGAGAGAGAGAGAGAGAGAGAGAGAGAGAGAGAGATTGATCCGGAATTCGAAGTATCTCACGTCTCGATTATTGCAATTAAATCATTGCACGTTGGCGATGTGGACGCCGCTCCTCGGTGATCTCGACACGATCGTCGCGTTCCTCTGCTGCTCGTCCTGAAAGTGTACGACGTCCTCCTTGATAACGCCGGTGCTCAGATTCGCGACTGTCGTTTGGGGAATCGGCGAGAGCATCGGAGCCACTCTCCACCAATCGGCGGTCGGCCACGTGGCCGGTACCAGGCTCCCCCGGAAGTTGAGGTCCGGGAGAACCGGAAGCGGTCTTCATATGACGTGTCCGCGCTGCGAGCCCGAATTCGAGCTGCCGGTGCTCCCAGACGTCAGACTCTGAACGGAGAACGGAGCGTTGTCGATCCTGCTGCCAGACGTCGAGGACGTCGTCGTCTTCGTCGAGGATTTTTCCGGCTGCTCCGTGGGCGGCGAAGAGGACGAAGACGAAGAGAAGCGGTCCTGGGAGCGATCTTCTTGATGAAGATGATGATGATGATGATGATGATGATGCCTCTCCATGCTGGTGGAGAAGTCTTCCTCGAGCTTCCGGTACCGGGATTCCTCTCGTTCCGCGACGACCGCGTCGTCGTCGGCCCTGGCTGGGCTCGGAAAGGGCGGATCGTCCATCTTGGACGACGGAAATGGCCTCTTGGGCTCTTTTGGCGGGCTCGGGCAGTTGCAGTTGGGCGGCAGACAAGCGGCTGCCGACAGGCTCGTCGGCCAGGACGCTATTGTCTGGTGGCTCGGGTAGAAGGTGCCGCCGCCGTAGAGAGCTTGAAGGGCCAAATCGGCGGCCAGTTTGCCGCTGTTAAAGTCATCCCCTAGTTTGTGTTGCAGCGGATAGAGCGGGTAGGTAAACGGCGGGAAGAAGCGCGGGATCTTCAAGTCCTCGTGCGACATCAACGAGTGATGCGCGGGCGGCGCCAATGGCGGTAGAAGACCACGTGGTAGATTCGACAGACCATCGCCGGGCGATATCAACGGCGTTATCGTGAAGCCAAACTTGTTCTCTTTCTTCACCAGAGACTTCGGCTTCCGGCGCGGCCGATATTTGTAGTCGGGATGCTCTTTCATGTGAAGAGCTCTGAAAGGTGGACGGTAATCTATAATATTGCGCTTCAAATCAACTTGTATTTCTTTTATGTGTTGTGTTGTTACTGTGTTATCGTTGAGAGATGTCGTCAATCATTAATTATAGAATGTCTATTCGAATCTTGTGAAAAAATTCCCTGAGAATTCCCTGATCTTCCAAGTATTTTCGTTTAAAATTCCAGATAAAATAAGAAAATTTGTAGATGCAGCTTAATAAAATAAGTTTCTTTATTCTATGCGCTTTCTAATGTTTTCTATTCATACGATTAATATTATTAATTAATTAATTCATACAATTTATTAATTGTAAAATTAATTTAGACAATAAACAAAGTGCAACACATCGCTATGTCTAAACGCTAAAGATATATGCAAAAATATAAAATAAAAATATAAAACAAAAAAATACTAATCATCAATAAAATTATCAGACACATCTTTTGAAAAAATTACCTGAGTCTCAATAAAATCCCATAAGAATTCCCGGATTTTTCAAGATAAAAAAAAATCCTTGATAATCCCCGGTTTTTCCAGGGAATAGACACCCTGAATTAATATAATATTTTTTATAGATATTTTTTGTATATAAACATTAAAATTTAATATGTAAAATATTTAAGAATTAAAATAAAATATGTATAAAAGATTTTCACACTGTCCACACATAAAGAACAAATTTCTTCGTTTTTCTAGTACTAATTTCTCTTTTTAACTTCGTTCAGCCCAATTTTCTCGACACGAAGATTCGCGGAGGCTCGTCGTTACGGCAGATAAACGCCGCTGAAACCGACATCGTTATACGTCAGCAAAGGGAAAGGGATAGTCAAGAAGGGTTTCACGCGCTTTTCGGGAGACGGCTTAATTGAATAGTTTCGCAACTGAAAACGCGGTGGTAGTTTAGCTTGCGTTGGGTCTACAACATAATCCCGCGATGGCAAGAGTCGTTAAATCCTGAAGCAACAACTTTGTCATTGACGGTTCTTAATGACTGTAACAATTTTCTGCTACGGAAGAATCTCAGACAAAAATGTACGTATCGTTACATTATTATATCATTTAATCGAGCCTCTCAGAGATGTTAAATTTGCTCGACTGTCAAAATTTTTAACATCGATATGCGCTACGAGAAGTAAATTCTTTCTAGGAAGACTGTGAAATTACAAATATCTCGAAAAGAGGAACTAACCGTGAAATGTCGGGATACATCTTGTAGTATATTCGCATTTTATTCACGAAATATGAAACCCGTGTCACTCTTTTTATCATATATTTTTATTCGTGCTTATGCTACACGATCGATTATCGCAGAAATAACCACCTTTTCACAATTTTACTAAATTGTGCTCTCGCCGACTCGTGTACAATGGGACGTATTATCGCAGTTCCAGGATACGACACGGGGCACCATAGATATTTGCGCTAAGGTAAGGTATCTTGTACACACATACCTCGCCCTCGTCTTCGCGCGACGGAGAAAGAGAGGAAGGAGCAGCGGTATCTCCGACACATAATACTCCATTATATACCCAAGAGGCGCACAAACGCAGTGCTTATTTATGCCTCACCTCGTGGAGATAAAAAAAGGGGAGAAGGGGCGAGAGGAGGATTGTAGAGATACGTGGGCATCGCGCTTTTTTTTATAACAACGAGCGCCGCGAAAAAATTTGCCGGGATAACTATCGAGGAGAATAAGAAACGTCGGAGAAACGTCGGAGAAACGTCGGAGAAACGTCGAAGAATTTCGCGCCGTTATAGTAATTATAATTATAAATATTTCGCGAAAGCAAAGTCTTACTATTGCTGTTAACAATATTAATTTCAAGCTGATACGATATACACTATCCATATTTTTATATAATTTCGAAATGTTATCTTGATATTCTGTTTCGTAAAATAATATTATTAAGAAAATTAATCTCTCTCCTTTGTTGCGTGATTTAAAATCTTTTCTGCGTTAAATTTTTCTATTGCCATGAAATTAGATAGAGTGTCTATACTCAAATCTTGTAAAAAAAATTCCCTGAGAATTCCCTGATCTTCCAGATATTTTTGTTTAAAATTCTAGATAAAATAAGAAAATTTTTGTAGACGCAGCTTTTTAAAATAAGTTTCTTTAATGTTTTCTATTCAATACGATTACAAAGAACGTTTCAAGAATGCAGTTTTTCTAGCATTTAATATTGATTTATCAATTGTAAAATTAATTTAGACAAAACGAAGTGCAATATATCACTATATCTAAATGCTAAAGATATATGCAAAAATATAAAATAAAAAATAATAACAATTTTCTATGAAACTTTGATACATGAGACCTTGATACTAAAAAGAGATCGTCAATAAAATTATTAGACACAATTTTTGAAAAAAATGTCCAAGTCTCTATAATAAAATTCCACAAGAATTCCCGGATTTTTCAAGATAAAAGAAAAACCCCTGACAATCTCCGATTTTCCCGATTTTTCTATGGAGTAGACACCCTGTTAGAACAACGATAAATAATTATCACGGAATTTTTTCGGACACGAATTATTCGACGAGGAAAGTGCGGGCGGGGAAATTTTTTCGGGCACGAAATTCGAAATTTCAGGGGGATGCTGCGGCGGAAAGTGGAGGGGGGAGGGGGCGCGCGAACACTGTCGCGACCGCGGAATAATAATTCCGGGGACAATGTGTCCCGGCAGATAGCACAAAGCGTAAATCAGCATAAACATCGGTAAAGCCGCGCCGACAATAACTCAGCATAAATGCATAAACATCGGCCGTAATCTTTACAATTCCGACCACCGCCCACCTGGCGGCCGATAAACAACGCGCTATATCATCCCCCATTGCGACATAAGCTCGCCGCGTCGCGACAAGGAACAATAACAATTAGTTACGATTGTCACTGGAATGCCGTGCAACCGAAAGCGTTATTCGCGGAGACGGATACTTAATCGTGTTTCATTGCAAGAGTTTATTTCGGGAGAATATCAGTAATCAGCGATATACATGTATCTTCTCTTTTGTATTTTTACTTTTTTATTGCAAAGATAACAATATGTTATTTTGTAATAAATTTTGCAGTTAACCGAGTTCTTAATTTTTACAATTGTCGCTGAAGCGCGCGGATAAATTTTTAACAGATTCAAAAAGTCATGTAATTGCTATCGATCGGTTTTTCAGCTAAACAATCAATTTTCATCCCGCTCTCTTGTATCTCACGCAATATTGTATGTGCTCGATATATAAAATCCACTCGATTAACGAAATCATGTTGAAAAATTATGGATTGTCCATAATTTAATATCAATAGATTTTTCGGCGCGATATCAACAGAACGTTCATATGCGACATCAAAGCGCGTAAAAAGCCCGTTTCGCCGCGACGAGAGAAGCGAGAAATCGGGAAGAGGCTGCGGAACACACGTAGGGGGTTGAAAACGCGAAGCGGGGGACGAGAGGGTGAGAGGTGGGATAGGAAGACGATAGAGAGAGAGAGAGAGAGAGAGAGAGAGAGAGAGAGAGAGAGAGAGAGAGAGAGAGAGAGAAGGAAAGAGAAAGAGAGGAATCGTTGAACGCGACCGGCGGCGGCGGCGGGGGTGCGGAGAAGCCGGGCAAATCCTTTTAAATCCACACAATTGCGACAATGGGGCTTTATTTGTTATCTCGGGGGCCACATTGTGAGTCGCCGTGAACGAACGGACAGATTACGTCGGGCCAGTGACGGCGCGGGTCCAAGGGAACCCGCTCCTACCGACGACGACGCTCGCTCGCTCCAAGAGAGAGAACGACTTTATCCCATCCCCTTCCCCTCGCGCCCCTCACCCCTTTCACGTTTTCCCCCTTTTATTTTACGACCGCCGCCCTCCTCGTCGTCGACGTCGCTGCCATCCGCCAGAAAAGCGGATTCGCCGTTACACGTCCGCGTCGAAATTTCCCTCGAATTGCCGTCCATACCCCTCCCTCTCCACCCTCTCACCCCCTCCGTCCGTTCGCACCTACCGGTCCTTCTCATTTTCCTTTCTTTTCCAGAAATTTTCCGATGGAAAAATATGGCCTTTTGTTCGCGTTTTTGTACGCCAGCAAGCGAAACGTGAGAGAGATGAATATCGCTGGAAAATTTATTAACTTTGATATTTAGCGCTGAATATCTCTGACAATCCTATATATGTAAAAAAAAAAAAAAAAAAAAAAAATAATAATACAGTAAAAGTTACGACACGCAAATTAATACAAATCCTTGCCGAGAAAATGTAGAGAAACTGAGCTTTCTTGAAATGTATATAGATCAAGTTAACTAAAGTCGAAGGATTAATCGAGATGTGATAAACTCGTATCGCATACGAAGAGAGGAAGAACGTTATTGCGTTTGATTATCGTTTATCGACGCGATTGCCTATCCTTTGCGCGCGAATGCAACGGCAATTTATTTACGGATGGGTTAAGACGATGTCGTATTCGCGGTCTCACCGAAAAAATTTCAACGGCATCCCGGCGTCGCAAAACATCCCTCTCCCCCCAACCCCTCGCTTTCTTCCATTTCCTCCTTTTTTCTCCCGACGGGGAGAAATGTAAATCGAGGTCGAGATATTTTGCAACGCGGGCACGGGGTTAGAGCGTGGAATCAGTTTAAATCTTGTTCCCCGGGACGAGATCGAGAAGCGAGAGAGATCGTTCTCAAATTTAATCTGCACGTACCTTGCGCAAACCTATTCCTTTCCCGCTCCTTAAGCCTCGAGATTTTTATTTCAATTATTGAATGCTATATTATTAAGACTCGTCGCCATTCGTCTCTCGAGAGACAATGACATGCGTACACAAGGTACTTAACACTCGCTTATTTTAAGAAATCTGTTCAGTTAAAATTGAGACAAGTAAAAACGGGTAAAATAATTTAAAAATAATGAAGGATAATTAATAATTAACATATACCGAAACAACATCTATAAAATAAAAACATTATTAACATTTAGTGTATCTCATAAATATTATTCACACATGCAATACTCAAATTATTGATCAAAAATGAATGTCGTAAATTGATCAATCGGAATAAGTCATTTTAATTTAATAACATGTAAACAATCGTCAAATATCTAACAATATTTCCGACTTTTGAAAAGTGTTAAAATTAATTGCGAAGTTTGAAACAATATCGAAATACTTCTCAAAGTTTCCGTAAAATAATTATTGCACATACTAATTGTTTTCGTAAAATTAATACCCTCTTTTTGACGAGATTGCAAAATGTTATATCAATAAGGCTTACAAAATTACAAGACGTTACGAGGACTCTTAGAGGAAGAAGGTTCTCGCGAGATTGCGGGATCTCTTTTAAAAGGGGGGGAAGGGGGAGGAGGGGGGGAAGGGCTGCTTTAAGAGCGCGTCGGGCTCGAAAAATCGGCAGCGCACGGCTCCGGCGAGCTAAATAAACTCATAACAGTGATTAAATATTCAGGGTTGGTAATAAAGAGAGCTCGTCTCCCCCGCTCTATAAATACCGGCCCCGTCTCACCCTATTTCAGCGTAGCACGCCCCTAAGCTTCTCGGCAACAATGTACTGTATTATGAAGTACGAGACGATCGCGTGGCGCGCTTTCCCGCCCTTTTTGAATCCCTACAACTCTGCTGATACGGACCCCCCCCCCCCCCCCGATTAACGCAATCATCTCGCTAGAGTATTTGTGACTAAAAAGCAATTAGTGTCGCCACGAAAAAAAGCCGCCCGTCGATCGAAAAAGACCGCAAAATATTGCCCCATCTTCTATATTTTATATTTGTGGATATGTTGTTACAGAATAGAGTAGAGAGAGAGAGAGAGAGAGAGAGAGAGAGAGAGAGAGAGAGAGAGAAAGCTCTTGACATATATTATAATAATATGGTTTATATTACGGTTTACTCCATAAGGTAATGCATATCTACTAAGCAAGTATATTTATCGTAATTATTTTGTAATATAAGATGGAAGAATTTTTTGTAAGATGTCTCAACAGCTTTCTCTCTGATAACGAAGCAATATATATTAAAAAAAAATAAACTGTACTTTGGTTCAAAATTCCTAAATAATTAGATTAAAAATATGTGTGTTGTAAAGACTTATTTTAAGTGTTAAAAATCTGCGTTCAAAAGCACAGTTTGTATATAAAAAAATGATTTCCTCGTCTCGTATAAAATGTATAATTTGCTAATTTCACATAAAAATGTGTCACGCGTATATAATAATTTTTACAATATCGGCTATTTTATCCTTTACAAAATCTATCATTGATTCACTTATCATTTTTTACATTTTAAATTATGAAAAAAGTGGCAAAATTAATGACTGAACAGACACAACTGGAAAATGCCTAATCCAGAAATGAAAGGCATTACTGACCTCTTTTATTCTTTAAACCACGAAACAGACAACCTCCATTCAATACATTATGACGTATTTCGCGAGCTCACCTCAATCTTTTTGCCTCGTCGATGAAAGGGCGCTTTTCGCTCTCGGTCAGCAGCTTCCACTCTGCGCCGAGTCTCTTCGAGATCTCCGAATTGTGCATCTTTGGATTCTCCTGTGCCATCTTGCGACGTTGACCACGCGACCATACCATAAAGGCGTTCATAGGCCGCTTAATGTGCTCGTTATGCAAAGTCTTGGACGACATCTCCATGAGTCGTTCTTTTCCGATAGCGCTGCTCTCGATCTCTAATTGCTTTTCTCACGCATACACAACATTTCTGACAGATTGATCGATAGATCGTGGGTAAGGTAACTTTCTTTGAGTGGCATTCTGTTGACAACCTTTTTCTCAACGATCCCAAACACAAATATGTTTTTAGGTTTTTATGATTTCCAGATATTTCAGGTGTGTACTAAATATATTTGTTGTCATTGAAGGCTCGGAGAATATCTTCTTACATTATCGTTTTCTCAGATAGAAACTGTTTTCGAAATTTTAACAGAAATTTTTGTTCAATTGTAACAGAAATTTTTGTTAAATATTTTTATCGTCACTCTAACGGCAAGCGATTCTAAGTGATTAATTAAATGATTCTATTCTCCAAGTTTCTAAATTCACAATCACTGCACGAAGATGACGTTGACAATTAAGAGATATCTTGAAGGTTTATGATAATTTGAGATATTTCTATATAAGTATTTCTCAAAAATAATTCTATTTATTCGGATATTCAATAGTATCCTGCAAAGACTAGACGTTTTCGAATTAACAAATAAATTTGTATACCACAGTCGCGACCGACGGCAACGTTCTTAAAATCTTTTTAAGCGACAATCCAAGTGATGAACGTTTCTTAACAAAATCGTGCATTCATCAAAAGCCCAAGATGGTTGTAAAAATATTGTACACATCTTAGACGACTATCAGCTGTTTCGGAAACAACATTTACAAATCTTCCAATTGTCGCTTTCGAGAAAATTATACGGTTGTCTACTGATCACTGGATCCTCATGCTTGGAGCATCTTGTTGGCTTCTTGATGAGCGTTTTTAATGAATCTCACAATCAATAAAATATAAATTCGATTCTTTCAATTACGAGAAAAATCGTATCTTCAGTATTCTTTAATTGTCACAATTCTTCGATCCGGGAAGAGGTTCTGCACTCCTGCTCGGACTTGACTGTCTGACGAACACGAGTCCTATTGGTATACTGACTAGAACTCCCACGGAAACTTTTCGTAGCATGGATCGCACATCTGGGACGAAACCCGTGGGACGACGACGGGTCTTCTGCCGCGGTAGCACGAACTCCTGTAGGATGCGGGGGAGAAAAGATTGGCTGCGGACCAATCGGACGCGGTATCACGGCTCCCACTATTTCACGGGGCCAATGGGCGATTGTCGATTGGTGGATGAGTCGACATGGCGGTTTCACAACGGATACGAGGGTTCGTGGTGCAACAGGTGGAGAGAGATCTGTCTCTCTCCATCTTCCTTCTCTCTCCCTTTCTCTCCCCCTCCTGGTCGAGTATCACGCTCACGAAGAAGACAACGAGGTCGCGAGGCGTGGGTGCGTTTGTCGCGCGGATTATCGCGCCTCCGTTGCCTTTCTGATCTCTCCGCCTTCCGTCGACGGTCGAACCGGGTGCATCCGGTTTATTGATATATCCCCAAGGACAATCGCGGTTAGGGGAGGCAAAAAGAAATTCGACTGCATGTAATTACGGGACTTTCAAATTACTTTCGGAAGCTTCGAATTCTTGGTGTCGATGTCAAAAAAAACCTTTCAAAGTAAACTTTTTTGATAAACGCGTTAAATTTAGTTATGTATACGAACACTGACATTTCTTTTTAACGGACAAAAAGAAACTATCAATGTCAACAAGTATGTATACACACAATGATTGTGAAAAATATTTCAATATTTTTCTGAAATTTCTAATTAAAAATTAAAGTAACATAATGAAGAAATAATTATATACAATCAAGATGCATTTCGCAAAATTTTATATATTGACAATAATAAAACTGAGAGGTCTAGAAAGGTCCGAGAAATATAAAGTTGAGACCAAAATGACACGAAATGACATTGCTGATGCGTTCATCGATCAGTCGCTACTTTTGTCATCAGACGAGGAATTTCTTTTCTCGCTTTGTCCGCTGCGAAAATACACAAGCGTGAAAAGCGAACATAAGAGACAAGTCTTATAATAAATCTTATCAGTTGCGGTAGTGTCTTTTCGCAGAGCGAGCGAGAGAGAAAGAGAGAAAAAGCTGGCCGGGATGCAACGAGGGGAGGAAAGTCGGATGACGTCTCGAATGATAAAAGCGATAAAAAGAGAAGGTATAAAACGAGACAAGGGAGCTGGTGTGCAGCAAGCGACAACATCTCTCGGTTGCCATAAAGAGGGAACTGCGCCGTCGCCATTGAATTTCCGGAACGCGCAGAAATATTCATCTGTCGCAGAAAAGCGAATCTGTGTCACCCCGAAGAAATAAAAAAAATGAATAAATTTTTTAAACATATATAGGAAAGATATTTTTTTTTCGTTGAACGAAATAAAAACGAATATCGTATAATAAAATATTTACAAAAATTACGTAAATATACAATTGTATGTATTATAACAGATGAGAAGTACATTTGAATAAGACAAAAGTTTTGTCTTTGCTGGAAAATGTAAAATATGATTTTCGAATTTAAGATAAAAATATTACGAACAAAGATAAATATTAATTGCACTCTATGTAAAAACATGAAGAAATAATTAATTTCCCAAATTTTCACACAAAGTATTATTGAGATTAGAATTTTGGAATTCGTGTGTCCCCCCCGCTTCGATTCTTTCTAAAGTATCATTCGCCAATTTATGATCGATCTCTCTCTCTCTCTCCCTTTCTTCCTCTTCGCGTGACAAGGAGAACAAATACCGTTATCTCGGGATAGAGTATAATGAAGGATCATCTACTCTCCGGAGTAGATAAGCGGGCGCGATCGGCTGTCACGCCGTCCCATTATTAACCGCACAAATAATTCGCTCTTCAACGGTGTCCGTCAATAAACGAGATACAGCGATCGGCTGTCGTTCCAGGGTCCCTTTATCGGCCCTCGTCTCTTCGTCATACATTCTGCCATTCACGGGGCGTGAACGCCTTTTATCGCACGTCGTCGACAAGAATCAACGCGAGGGGCGACGTGTGTCTCTTTTCGGGCAATTCAACGCCAAAATCGACACGAAACTCCACGTTTATATGCCATACAAAATAATTAGATGATCATTTTTACGTCATTTAATAAGCCTCTGATGTTTGGAAAATTTCTCCGACGAAAACTGGAGTCGAGATAAAAAGATGTCTTAAAAAAAAATTTAGTTGAAATATACTAATCGTTCAATAAAGATTTAAATTACTCTCAATTACACGTTACGATTTTTCTCATAGATTTTAATTAAGGTAGTTGTATCGCAATTATTAGTCAAAAATAATGGTCACTGCATACGGTGCAATGAACGGAAAACTATTGATTTGTCTAAAACATTTTGACTGAGCTTGTACCGTTATCAATTTATTCTGTACGGTATTATCAATCTGGCATTCATTTCATGCGTATTATATTTCTATAATATTTAAAAATTTTGCATCTGCGTCTTTGCATCAATTTTTAGAGCGTCATAACAATATGGTGTTGCCAATTCATTGTGAATTTATTCTTCTCAACATTAGACATGGCGAAATCGTTCATTCTTTATTTAGTAATATCTTTAAATTTAGGTGGGAAACGGCTTTAAAAATGTTTGTAGATGTTTTGTTGGATATTGCTTTATTTGAAAATAATTTTTCATTAAAATCGCAAGAAGCATATTTTTTTTTTATAAATGAAAATGCGAGTTGACATCCTATTATGAACCGTGCAGGGTATGAAATCAAAAATTCAAAAGCCATTATGTCTTGTTCTATGTGGTCGATAATTTTTAAATTTTTGCCGTTGTCTTCAGAAAAATTTAAATAATAATTATTCAAAAATTTCAAAAATATCGTAAGTGCGATACAACTACCTTAATCTAAAACAAATTCCGCAACTCTTTTTCTGTTTATACAACTGCTCACTTTGTTTCTAACTTGACAGGATCGTGGGTATTGGATCATTTCGAAAGAATAAAATTCTGCGGCGTAAGATCTGCGAGGAGAGGTCGGAAATGAGAACACTTTCGAAATACAAAAAACACGACGAGGCGGACTAAGTGATTTTTCGCGATTCCGACGTCACGCACAGATGAGGGGTTGGGGGGGGGGGGGAGGAATAGTGGGCGGACGGGTTTCACGGCCTCTGTCTCTTTCATCGAGCACGGGGGTGCCACGCGACCGCTGATTATACCATTCATCGACTGCCACGATCCGAAAGAGGGTTGCGAGCGCGTAAACGCCGTAACATCTAATATACCCCGCTTCTCCTCCCTCCCTTTACTTCCCCCGCCCGTTCTTCGATACTGAATGCCCGCTCATCAATGAAACAATTCGGTTTCTCGACGATGCTTATCGTGTCGGCTTCTTAAGATCCCCTCTTCAGTCTCTCGTTAATTAGCAACTTCCGTTTAGTAGAGCGTATGCAAAACTTTATTGTTTGCGCACGTAGTTTTCTTCAAGTATATACTATACATTATATCGAGTATATCTGTCATAAATCTCTCTAACAATAAGCCATACGTTTTGCAGAAAGCAGTGCTTGATTATCTCAACATGATATAACGTAAAAATTGTTTTCCTTATAATTATAAAAAAAAGTGTTGCGATGAACTAGCTGGATTTAAATATTTTTCCAGATCAATGCAAAATTATATAACATGTGCGATAGCTTAAATAGCGAAAATGTCGGTTCCAGCATAAAAGTTCTCACTTTTACGAGCGGAAAAGAACCATCGTTATTTAATGACTTAAGTTTCATCCAATTGCAGAGCGCAAAAATCGGCGCGTAATAGCGAAAACAATACGATATGACAAAGCAGGACATGATCGTAGTGATTGCTGAAGCGACAACAAACGCGTCCCGCGAGGAAGGGATTGGCAGAAGTCGAGGGGGGGTTGGAACGGCAAGAGGGTAGTCGAGAGGAGGCGACAGTGGCGTCGAAAAGCTCGCTGATTACTCCATTGTCGAGTCGGTTGTTTCAGTTAATCGCAACGCGCCGTGGACTTTTGTCGTCCCTTTTACGCGCCTGCAGCACGTATTCGGGGGCTGATGCGTCCATCTTTATACTTAATGCCGTTAATGTATTTGTGAGTTATAGTTTCTGAGACGGGAAGTGTGATTCTTAAAACAGTATAGTGCGATAGTAAAATTGATCGACGTAAAATGCAAAGTCACTCTTGACATATAGGTTTAATTATGGAAAATAAATTTTCAAAATGTATAAACAGTAATAAAAATTATGCGTCTAATTTAGAAAAAAATTGCAAAATAATGTCGACGAATCAACCCTTGTTTTTTTTTTTTTTATTATCGACAAAACTATACCTACTCTATCTATATAGAAAACATCTGAAAGTACGAATAGAATTTAAAAAGCATCGTGTCTCTCTAACTTTATCAAAAAGAAGAGAAGCCCAGGAAAAAAAAATTATTCCACAACGCGTTGTGGGACACTCTATGTGTCAAGGAGTTCCGCGGTGGGATCGCGTCATAAATCTCGTCATAAACGCGACTCGATTGTCTCTGTCTCTCTTTCTCTCTCTCAATATCTCTCTCTTTCTCTGTGTATCATTTCTCCAGCGGCCGGGCGAAAATCGAATTCCGTTTTGTTTGGAACGAATCTATACCGGCATTCGGTATTCAGCGCGCGGCCCTCGACATATCAAAATAGAGCGCGCACAATAAGTTATTCGGCCGAACAAAATCGTGGGGGTAGCGCGGGGGAAGAGGAAGGGGGAGGGGGCGACGGAGGGAGGGTGCGAGGGCGATGGGTGGGTAGTATTTTATAGAGTCCCGTTCCCGGTTACATACCGTGAATACATCGCGCGGAAAAAGGATGGCGCGGGACGGAGTGGAACGCGCGTGTGACTGGAATACGTCAAACGAGGGCTTGCGGGGGTGAACCACCCCCGGCGACGCACGTATACTAATCTTTATTCGCTGTTTGACCGAGTGCACCTCTAAGTGTCCCTTGACGTTAAGTCGGGAATTTCGGGATTTCGATTCTACTTTGAAATTTCATTGGAATAACGGAATGGAAAAACTTGTAAGAGAGATCTCTCTCTCTCTCTCTCTCTCTCTCTCTCTCTCTCTCTCTCTCTCTCTCTCTCTCTCTCTCTCTCTCTCTCTCTCTCTCTCTCTCTCTCTCTCTCTCTCTCTCTCTCTCTCTCTCTCTCTCTCTGCAAATATCGAAGAAATTTTATTTAGTAGCCCCTCCACTAATTTAGACACTTCGTATAATTTAGATTTCATTCATCTTAATTAGAAAAAAGTTAAGAAAGGATACGAGCGTAACATGTAGGCAAAGACCGACATATTCACCTTAGGAACATTGTGCGAACGTGACGCGGCGATAACATCGTACGGGAATCATTCAAAACATCCATTATATAGAGGGTGTCTCGCACGCATGAATGCTCGACCGATATAAAAGAGTCTAGACATCGCGAGTGAATCGGAGGCCGCGACCTCGCGGTCTCGAGTCCTCCTGTCAGAAGGATATCCTGACCATCTCCGTTCCTTTGCCTCTCCCCCCGCGCTAGATATCCCCGCGATTATGGCTGCACGTCGTCGTCTCTCCCGTACTATTAATAATAATCGGAAAATAATTATCCGCGCGGGCTCCGAGCGGACGGTGTGTGGGTGGCAAACCGTGTGGCGGCTGTGAATCGCCGCTAATTGTGAGGAATGGACTCGCGTGTCGGTCGATCGCTGATTCGACGTACGAACGCTCTCGTGACGGACAAGGCCACGTACTAACGATCCCGGGGATCCATTCTTACGATATCGAGACGACGGATCCTCCGATCGCAAAGCCGAACCGAAATCAGGATGAACCTGATATGCCTTTTAGAAGACCACCTACGACGAGTTTCCGTGTCGTCTTTGGAAAATGCAACTTATTCGAGCTACCCCTAGTTTTACATAACTGCCGTACGTTTTGCTACTTAAACAGGGTATCTACTCGAATCTTGTAAAAAAATTGCCGGAGAATCCCCTGATCTTCCAGATATTTTCGTTTAAAATTTCAAGTCAAATAAGAAAATTTGTAGATGCAGCTTTTAAAATAAGTTTCTTTATTGTACGCGCTTTCTAATGTTTTCTGTTTATACGATTACGAAGAAAGTTACCAAGAAAGCAGTTCTTCTATTTAATATTAATTTATTAATCGTAAAATTAATTTGGACAATAACAAAGTGCAATAAACGCTAAAGATATACGCAAAAATATAAAATAAAAATATACAACAAAAATAATTTATTATAAATGTCTTAAAAAGTATTAATTTATTTAAATATTAAGAAATTGAACAATTTTCTATGAAACTTACATAAAATACCTTGATTCTAAAAAGATACTAATCATCAATAAAATTATCAAAGACACATCTTTTGAAAAAATTCCCTGAGTCTCAATAAAATTCTATGAGAATTCCTAGATTTTTCAAGGTAAAAAAAAAAAAAAAAAAAAATCCCTGGCAACCCCCGGTTTTCTCGGTTTTTCCAGGGAGTAGACACCCCGTTAAACTATTCGAAGTAGCAATGAAAATAAAATAAAGCGAAATAGAGATTTTTCATCTACTGCTTCTAATTTTTAAGTGAATACAGACCGCGTCAAAAAATCTGACCGAGTCTTCTAGCGAGTTGCAAATCGAATGAGAATGCAGCGAAAGTCCGAAAAAAAAAAAAAATAATCGCGCCGTTCTGTCCTTTAAGGATTACGCTGTCGCGTAATTGTCGCACTCCGTGCACGCGACCCGGCAAAGATACTCTCTCCAGGCAATAGAGGACAATGGCGGACTGTCGACATTACGGGGGACATTGTCGTGGCTCGATATGAGCCTGGTTGCCTCGGGTATACAAGCAGCAATATCGAGATCCTACCAACCGCCCCTCGAATCAACCTCCCCCCTCGGGCCACCACCTTTCACCCACTTCCTAGTCCGGAAAGTAGCGACGCCTCGAAAGAGCGAGCATTCGTTTTTGCCTCAGTCTGTATTTTTCGTATACTAACAATAAAAATGTTTGCTTTGAGATCGCGATTACGTATGTGATTGGAAATATTTTACAATTTTTATTCATGACATTTATTTCATCCTCGTCGTTGCTTTATTATATATTCCATTTCGCCAATTCGTGACAATTTGGCGGGTTGTGTGTTCCAGCTTTTTATATCTATCCCTTCGTTTTCCCCTCAACTTTTTTTTTTTTTAAATTAACGCACTATTTTAGCCTTCAATTTGCGACGAATTTTTCGCGCTCGTTCGATCGAACGTATGCGTTCATAAACGCGTCTATTGTGATGGCCGAGTTTTTTCGCAAAGGGCCTAAATAAGCCCTTTATCAGTCTAATCCTATATATACGCGCGAATGGTTGTCTGTGACAACGGCCCTTTTTCCAATTATCGACTCGATCGCGACCCTTTCCAGTTGACTCTCGTGCCAAACGCGACCCGTGATACAAGGCGAACCGGCTCGATCAATGCTTTCTCTATCCTCTAAATGAAAGTAATAGTGATTCACGATATTGTAACGAAGGTTTCTGGCTCCTTTATTTCCCTTTGCTTCTTCATTTTTCATACACGCGCGCGCGTAATATTATATTTCGCAGTTAATTTGAGTAAAAGATAACACATTATGAAAGAGAAAGAGAGCAACTGAATGATACATCACACATATAGAATTATTAATAGAGCTTCCCTAAAATAGATCGATTCTCGACCGATGATTGACTCTGCTTTTACCTGTAATCGATTTGCGGAAGTGTAAATGAAAACGTTATCGCAGGTTTATCTGGGAAAGATAAACGGGGCGAGCAGTTTGTCTTTCCTTCTTATAAAGAAAGAGATTATTTGACTTATTCGAACGAGAATATCTAACATGATCGATAACGTATTGGTAATGTAAAGACAAACTTTGACAAAAGTTGTAGTATCTTTTGAACTTATTATATGAACGAACGCTTGAAGATCTTACAAATGTAACTGAAACGAAATTCTTTTTAAGTCAGTTATATAAATTAAAATACACAGACACACACACACACACACACATATGGGTAAATAAAAGATATTAATAACGCGTGTTGTATTACGCGTAGCGAGGATATAATTCAGCAATTAAGATTCCTAATTAGCTCAATTCTAATTAACGATTTGAGAACATTTACTTTATTGTCACAATTGATCGCGCAAAATCTCTTCTTATCCATTCTTCGGCATTGATCGCGTTGTATTCCGCTCGTATTTGCCCAACGAATCATCTTTCCGGCGGAATCTTCTTTAGGTGATTCTCATTCGAATCCGCGCCTTTCAAGTCCTCCACGAGAATAACGCGTCTCTTTACGCCGCGGTAAGCCACCGGCGAACCGTTATCGGAAGAACTTTCCTTTTTCCCGGCCGGAGAGAGGAAAGAAAGGACAATTCTATATTACTGTATTATATCCGAAGAGAGTTCGGTGCCCCTCTATGCGCGAAAATTGCCTCTTCCGCGGATTACCGAATTATCCCGCGCGCGATCGAGGACAAAACTCTTTTCCTCTCTCCGAGGGGGGGGGGGGGAGGGGGGGTGCAATATAGAAAAAATATCTATTTAATTTGTAAAAAAATTTTCTCTAAATTTTAATAAAAGTAATTTTTCAAAGGATCGTGATTTAGAGAAAATATTCGATGCCCGAATGTAAAATGCTGACCATATATTTAAAGTATGATTGATTGATTTAAAATTGATTGCAAAAAAAAAAAAAAGATGCAAGAGCGTTTTTTGAAAATGTAAGTGTTCGAGATTTCTCATCGCCGGGACTTTTAATCGATCGCAACGCGTTCGAATTATCGAACGAGGTACGCGCAAATGAACTCGGCGACTCCATTTCCGTTATCCTCGGGCGAGAGCCCGAGTTACGATAATGGTGTGCGTTTAATATAAGAATCAGTCGTTGCTATTGCAATCTACGGCAGACATAGGTAATTGCTTGCCGAGTTCTCGTTATTGCGATCGCTATCAGTCCGCCTTCCGAAATACTAACTGCTCCTCACTCTCTCGCGCGAGAATACAATATTACGGTGCAATGCAATTATACAGAATAGGTGGTAATAGGCGCAATTGGCGGTTTCTTTCGAAAATTGAAATGACTTTCATTTTCGCGAAAATATCGAAACGCAATCAAGTATAGATATGTATAAAACGTTTCTCAAAATAAATCAGATAATATTGCCTAAAAAAACGCAAGAATTTGTTTACGTCTTCCTTTATCTCAAGTGCCCAACCTCAAAAAAATTGAGAACTTTTATAATATATTATTTAATAAATAAAGTAGCGTATCTTGCGCGATAAGTCGTAAAAAGGGTGTAATATGGTCGTAATGACTAATATCGAAAATAAAGATAAATCGGATAAGAGGGAGGGGCGCTTTATATTCTGTCTCTTTCGCCATAGATAAAGTGTCGTTGTGTATATCGAAGTCGAGAAACTGACGACGCGCATAAATGTCTCATACACGTTTCGTCGCGGAAATGAAGCGAATCGGCAGATACCGCATAGGAACATTAGAGACGCTATCTGATACGGCCGAGGCACGTTTAGGAATTACCAGATAGTGGTTTGCTCCCTACTATGAATCTCTAAGCTGGCATGTCGCGATTCTTCGCCGCCCTTTATACGATTGCGATCGCGGTTTTTGTCAAACGCCTTAGCGACGAAATTTACCTGTTGCGATTCGATTAGGATTTATTCAGATTTATATAAGAATTGATTGTTGTCATTTCAAATCACCATGTCACTTTGTAACATTAATTCTACATTGCATAAATTTTTTTCACTTTCTCTTCTTGATTTATTATCTAAATAAATTCAAATTTATTTTTTATTTATATTTTATAAAAAAAACATATACATATATATATATATCCCTCTCTAAAGAAATAAAAATATAATTTTTTCATTATTTTATAAATTATTTTCCATTATAAATTTAATTTTTTATTAATAATTTTTTAAATATAAATAAAAAATAAATTTAAATTTATTTAGATATAATAAATCAAGAGAAAATAAAAAATTTAGCAATGTAGAATTACATATATATATAAATATACATAAGATATATATATATAAGATATACATATATATGAATAAATAGATATATGTATATATAAGATAAAATATATATATATATAATGTAAGATATATGTATATAAAAGATATATAAGATATAAGATAATGTAGATACATACATACACATATGTATATACATATATACATATATACGTACATATATCTCAAGAAATAAAAATATAATTTTTTTTAATATGCACTAATGTTAAGATTAATAATAATGTATGAATATAATAATACTATAGTCGTTCATTGATTGTTTCGGTACTCCTAAGCAAGAGCAACCGATCACTACTGCATCTTAACTCGGTCCTGTTAGCCGAGGATGCGATCGGATTTGCTACCTTTTGTGCCTTTGTGGGTAATACGGATCCAATTCGGATCCGCCATACGGTACTATCGGAATCCTTAAATCCTGTTTCCTCCCATTGTCCAGTCACTGACTGGTCTTTCGTCCTTTCAAAACACCGACTACTCGCTACTGTAGCAGGACGTGATTCAACCCACCTTTACGTTAGTTTGCCAATTTATATCTTTTCTTTCGGCATTTTCTCTCATATTTTCGATTTCATTGTATTGATTAATTATTTATATTTTGTTTACAGACATTATTTAATATTTTTGTATTTAGATTATTTCTCTTTTCATAAAGGGGAAATAAAATTTGTAAGAATAAATGAAAAATTTTTTAAAAAAACTTGTTACATTTTTCCGAAATTATTTTACTTTATGGCATTTGATCAACTATATGTTTGTTTATTCTAATTGGAAATAGATTTTATTTTTAATAGAAATTTATCAAAAAGTATTTCTTTTATCGACAGTCGTGTTGGTACATCGACATATGGGAAACAAGTTTACTCGACGGTGGATACAGCAACAGCTGCAGTCAACTGGAACGAATTTAAATTTCAAGCAACGCTAATTTATTACGTTAACTCTGCAAATTATTTATTGTGGACTGATGTTATCGTAACGAGAAAAAAATAAAAATATACAGTGTTATTACAAATTATTTCGTAGATGTTGAAATTATCGATCTCTGCTGAAGCGTCGAGCTTGGAAGGTTTTCTTCAAGATGGCAACTGCTCAACTTAAAGCTTACATTACGCATAACAATGTATACGTCATTATAATTGTCATTAGTTTTGTGATACATTAATGTTGACTCATTAATACATTGCTGTCAATTAAATAAATCATCAAATTTTTGTCAAAGGTTTAATTTAAAAAATCGTCTTCAAATAGTCACGTTGTAATAGGAAGATGATAATGATAATGATGATATTTTATCAACAATTAAGTCGCAAAAAATTGCGAGAAGTATTCGATCACCCCATTGTCGTATTTATTCATTAATATCGGCTTTTCCCCTCGTTATCACTTATCATTGCCGTCGTTATTCGCGCGGCTATTATCGCGCAGCGAGGCAAAGTTTTCGAAAACAGAGGGAAATTTGTCGGCGGATTAATTATTCGATTCGAGGCGCGGCGAGATTTTCTACATTTGTGAATCGCGCCGAATTAAAGAGACACACAGACGCCGCCGTGTGTCAACACGCAGGGGAATTCCCTCTCTTTTTTTCTTCTCACGCGCCCAGACCACCGTGTCAGTGTGTCGACGCGCTTAATTGGCTCGTTATATTAATTGAATTTCATTATTCGTCGGCGCGACAATGAACAGCGTCGTTCAACGAGCGAGAATGAACCGTGAGGGGAGGGGGAGGGGGAGGGAAAGGGGGGAGAAAGGGGGAGAGGATCGGCCGAGCAGCCGCATTTTCCGCGCTTGATTACCGAAAAACGTTTCACGCGCGCTTGCAGAGCCGGCAATTCAAAAAACGCAGACAATCCGAGCGGCACAAATCGCACAAGCACTCTCGTCTGTTGCGAAAATGTTTTCCGGCGCGTGTGTAAACGAGTAAAATATATCTCGCGTATCTCGTTGATTAAACTTGGCTAATTTTTTCCTCTACCGACGATCAAACGCGATCGATACAAATAGACTTACGATACAAATAGGATTTTTCAAAGCAAGAAATTTAACTTCAATTCATGTTTGAGTTTGATAAAAGTATATAGATAAAAAAAGGGAGGAAAACTAAGAAAATTTCCAAAGTTTAGTTTACGTCTTTTTTCATTTTTTTAAGTGTGATCGACTCATCTAAATTCTTTACGCCTGAGATAAGTTAACGAAAATGTTTCGATTCTAATCTTTCGATTTTGCCGATACGATAATACAAATTGTTTCTCTTTTACAGCTTCCGCGAAAAAAAAAAAAAAAAAAAAACTACGCAAGGTGGAAAAATCCGGAAATCTCAAAGTTAATTGATCATTTCGTGCTATCGATTCCGGGTCAATGTCGCGTTTTAAAATTTTATTTTCCAAAACCGGTAACGGTTACGTCGTTGCCTTCGGCATCTCTCTCGCGGCAGCCGATTTATGCGACTGACAGCAAAGCCATTGTGCGTGCCTGGGACTGTCATTGTCCATTCAAACAAATTGACCACCGGCCGGCCAGTCGGTCCATTGAGCAATCTGCACAGGGAAATGGGAGAAAAATGCGCCGGCAGATGCGGTGGAAAAACTCTCGCGTCAGAAACTTCCCTTCCTCCCAGTGTCTTATTATGGGACCTTGGCCGCGGATCGTAAATCTCTCGCCGTGATCGGCGAATCTCGTGCACGCATGAATAAACAGTGACGAACAAAACGTGTTTCCGATAGATTTACAAAATATCGCCCTTTGTACCGAGGGGGGAAAATTTCGTTGTACGAAATCGAGAATTGATTTTTCGACTATTAGTGTATTTTCCAGACGGCGATAAACAAGGATAAGCAAGATAAGCGTTGATCAGAGTGAGTATTTCTTATAAAAATTCTTTAATATATCTAGCTTTTATCAAGAAGATGATACTAGGGTGAGATAATACGCAGAGTAAATGTTGGGTTGAGATTATGTTACATCATTAAAGCAGTAGTTATCTTGAGATTTAATATTAATGTTGGATATGAAATAATAGTGTTCTCGTTGTATAGAGAAAATATTTCGTTACGTTTACTTAATTTATTAATTGCGGGAAAATGAGACAGACGGTCAGCTAATCCTGACATCGCACATATCGAGCATCAATTTTGCAATCAACGATCTTATAAAATGTTTTCTCCTCTCCAAAGTCTTCTTTCAAAGACTTTAATCTTAACCGAGTAATAGCAGCCGGCGGGAGGTGTCGATAAATTTTTTTACCCTGATCTGCCATTCGTTTCCGCTCGAAGAAACCCGCGAGAAGCAGAGTTTTTGTCTTCGAGAGAGATGATTCGAATGGAAGATTAGTTGCGGACGCGTCCGCGTTTAGGTCAGCAGTGTAAAAAAAAAAAAAAGATTGTACCGACCGCCCAGAGTGCGCAAGGAATCATTGGCACGTGATTCTCGGTAACGTCATGTCGGTCATGCGTTCTCCTCGAGAAAATCAAGTCATGGTATACTGTCAATTATAAAAAAAAATATATATATATATATACAATATATATACCGATAAAGTTATGTAATAGAGACGAAATTTCTTCAAAACTCTTACTGTTATCTCGGCTTTTTATGACGGATGGATGAATAATCGATTATCCGGTATTGGTTCCGGTTCGCCGATCGCGAAGAAATTAAAGCTGAACTTGGACAATTCCGTTCGATCCCAATTCCTTTCTAAGACGATTTTGTAAAACAGTTTCTCTCAGATTCGGCGTAACGATAACATACATATCAATGAATATTTTTCTCCAGATCTTTCCGCAGATTGAAGCAAAAATATATATTTCAGAAAAAATTTAGATAGAGAAAAATAGCGAATGTTTTCGTACAATTAAAAATTTTCACTATTTCATCCACATCATCATTTCATATCTGTCCTTTTGTTCGAGAAATTTACCAATATTAGAGAAAAGAGAAGAGACAGAGAGAGAGAGAGAGAGAGAGAGAGAGAGAGAGAGAGAGAGAGAGAGAGAGAGGAGAGGGAGAGAGAGAGGTACAGAGAAAGGAAGAAGATGTGTAGTTAATAACCCGTTGCTTGTGACTCTAATATTATGGATATCGTTGTTTGCTCAGCCACCGAGAAGGGACGAGTGCGAACCGAGAGGAAACGCGAGAGAGCGATCGATGCATTTATGCATGACGCGCGAATCGAGCAATAATATTTTCCTTCTCCTTTCGTCCTGCCCGAGGAAATACACTGCACGCACCCCGCCAAGGATTGTACCTGCTCCTCGCCGAGGATCAAGATTGTGGCAAAGTGCGACTCGCGCGCAAAGTGGACAAATAGATGTACAAATATATAAACAGATAAATTTACGGTGTGTTCTAAGGGATGTTCGATTCTGAATCGATTTTTTAAAGAATCGATCTTTTCTTATCAGAAAATCGATTTTTTTTCTACTCACTTTTGATACAAATCGATTATTTTAATATAGAATCGATTTTCGATTCGTTAATAAAAATATCTTTAGGCTTAGACTTTAACTCAATAACAAATTATTTTATTCTTTATGTTGACAATTTTGTTAGCGCATTTTAATCAAAGATTATTTTTACATCTTCTAATTGTAGATTTATTAATTCTAAAACAAGATGTTTTTATTTTAAAAAATAAGGTAATCTTTAAATCTTGAAAATGACATCTAGAATAAAGTTAACCCTTTTATTTGAAACAACGTAACTCTGATATTAAATATGTTTTTAATAATTATTATTTTTCTAAAGATAATCATAAAGAAAGACTAAAATGGGTCATTCTGTATATTATATGTGAAAAGTGTTGTATTAATATACATATATACGTATTTTTTTAAATTGCGCACGATTTTTAAAAATCGATTTTTGAGAAATCGACCTCTTTAGTCTGCTTTTTTAGTAAATCGAACATCCCTATTTAAGACTAAAGTCATAAGATTAACATTAATGTACATCCATCGAGAGGCTCGTATATCGAAACTTAAACTCGATACATTGAATTTAAACCTCTCTCATCTCTTCCCATTAGTCTCTTACTTCCGCTCATCAACTTGTCGCTCGAACAATATCCATTCTCGCTATCTGAGCATTTGTTCGGTCGATCTCGAAGATTAAGTAACACCCGCCGTTTAATTCAATCCAACCCTCACCAGCCGTGACCGCCTTTACCCCTCTCAATGCGCAAGACGGACAATAAATACCGGTGCGCTCTTCTGAGCGTGGCTTTTTCGCGTTTTCCGCGACGAAGGCAAAGTTACCAAGGAGGGACACGAGACAGATGCGGGAAGGAAAGGCGGGAGGGGGATTATTCGCGGTACGGCGGGAAAAGGAGATAGCGGGAGTCTCCTACGAGGAAGACAAAGGGCCAGCGGAGAATTAAAAGTATCGCGGACAAAGCCGCGGGACAAGATGCGGGAGCTCATTTGGTGTCTCCCGGTGAATGGGCGTTCATTATGATGCCGCCCGGCACTAACAATCGGGTTCATTTTGTCTCTCCTGCTCGCGGCAACAATGGCGCGGATGGGAGTTGAGAGAAGAAGGGGGGTTGGGGGGGGGGAGGAAAAGAAGGAGAAGGAGGGTGAGTTACGAGAGACCGCGTTGGAACCCCACCGCCATCTTGACTCTGCCGCGATGTTCTTTTGTCGTCTTATAAAGCAGCCCCGGGGAAGAAAAAGACGTCGGCTTCCTCGAGAAAGGGAGGAAGCGGAGAAGGAGTAGGAAGAGAAGGAAAACCTCGGTGAGAGAAGAGAGAGAGAGAGAGAGAGAGAGAGAGGGGAGGGTGGTGGCGGGGTAGAGGATAGGAGAAGGAGAACTCGTGCTTGGAGGTGGAGTGACTACGAGGAGAGAAAGGGAACAGCAGGAGGAACGACTGGGAAAAAGAGGTGGTGGATGAGGAAAGCCGCGCTTCTTGGTGAACGAAGAGGTCGAGTCAAAATGGCGGAGAGGGAAAGGGTCAAACTCGATAGTCGGCGCGCGTGATGACAAAAATCCCGCCCTTGCCTTGTCTTGCAGGAACGATTAAACGATATCCGCGATTTTGCATATATAAATAAAAATTTTTGATTATATAATTCGCGTAATATTTCTTTAATTTATCTTCAGAAAATTAAATTATATCAAATTAGGTGCGCGTGCGAGTTTGATTGAAGTTTAATAGATCTCTTTATGGCAGAATTAAAATAATTAAAAAATGATACTCTGCAATCCATCACTATATAAATCTTCAATGGCTATAAAATATTTATACGAGAGAGAAGTTGAACTTAATTAAATGTAACTTAACGTACCGCAAAGTCGAGATTCGTAGCGCGAGTTAATTTAATGCTCTTCTATGTCTTACAGCGAAGGTACACGTGGTCGATAGTTAATCAATCATCGACCGAGAATCCATCGTAATTCACGGCGGTTGTACGCGATCCTATCCCTTCTCGCCGCGTTTTTCCACCGATTTCCTTTTGTTGCGACTCGGGATTGAAGGATGCGCGTCGTCGAAAAAAAAGCGTCATGAATCCAAGAGTTTCGTCGCGCGCAACGAAAGCTACCACCTTTTCCTAGACGCGCCGTGGCTAATCGCACAAAATCGAATCGAAAGTGATCGATACTGTGGTCCCCTATATACAGCCGCAAATGACCATGAATTATCTGCGTCAATGTTACCTGAGGGTGACATTCGCGTGAAAAGGGAGACACCCCGGGAGACTCTAACAAATTGATATCGTCCCCGCAATTGTTGATAAATAAATTGTTTTTTCCGCGACGTGGCATAAAGGACATTATGTTCAAAGACATTCTATTCAGTCATAGTTTCCGTTCTCCATTCCAGGCGCGAGTGAAATCTGGCTTAATAAAAATTTTTTCACGTGCAGACTTCTTCCGATATCCTTCTTGTTGCCGCTCACAATATTCAACAGTCTCATTCATGCTGCTACAAGCAGGGTGTCTACTCAAATCTTGTAAAAAAATTCCCTGAGAATTCCCTGATCTTCCAGGTATTTTCGTTTAAAATTTCAGATAAAATAAGAAAATTTGTAGATGCAGCTTTATAAAATAAGTTTCTTTATTCTATGCGCTTTCTAATGTTTTCTATTCATACGATTAAAAAGAAAGTTACCAAGAATGCTGAATTTAAATGTTAAAGATATATGCTAAAGATATATGCAAAAATATAAAATAAAAAATAATTTAATACTAATTTATTTAAATATTATTAAAAAATTGAACAATTTTCCATGAAACTTACATAAGACCTTGATATTAAAAAGAAATCGTCAATAAAATTATCAGACACAATTTTTAAAAAAATTCCCTAAGTCTAAATAAAATTCCGTAAGAATTTCCGGATTTTTCAAGATAAAAAAAAATCCCTTACAATCCCCGATTTTCACGGTTTTTCCAGGGAGTAGACACCCTGTACAGAAGCATATTTACAGCATATATCTATAGTAATTAAAAGATCAGATTGAATTAAAACTGTCGTCTATAACAAGCCGATGATTTTTTTTCTTTGACGGTACTACAATCTACAGACTTACACAATCATCTCATTACGTAAACGTTTCACTTGAGATTTCCTAGTTTAACCCCCGCCTCCCCCTCCCCCCCACCCCGAACATCGGCGATATTCTTTTTTATTCATACCTGTCGGCAGAGTCCTATATGCAATTTCCATTAATTTCACCGATATCACAGAGACGGCAGGCCGCGGGCAACAAGGTAACTTCATTAGAGAAGCCGGACGACCAATGAGAAGGAGGATGCCAGCGCGCGCTGTCAACACCGTTCACCCTCTAAAACCGAGGCGGAGGGGGCAGCGGGGGAGGATTCGAGGGAAAAAGAATGACGGGCCATGAAAACCGTACAGTCACGTTGTTATATTGGCCGGTAGTCTCTCTTGCGAGCTCGCAGCCGCTTTCGATGCCGATGCCGATACAAGGAGCAGGAGAGAGAAAGAGAGAAAGATAAAGAGGGAGGAGGAGGGGGGGGGGGGGAGACTGCCGCTAGTACCGGTTGCTCGGTGTGTACCCTCTATAGTGTGATTAATTCTATTTACCTGCGGCCGGTGCAGCGGCGGGTACACCCGTGCCGTAATTTATCAGTTTGTCGGGCCTCATTGTCGCCGGCATGGCTCGTTGCTAATAGTCGGCCATTCAGGAATCGAGAGGAGCCATCTATTCTTATTACGGGGGCCGTTGTCCGATGATTCAAGACACCGCTGCACACAATTCCTCCCCCCTTCTCTCACCCGGCTTTATCTCGCTCGGCTTCTTCCCTCCTCGTCCCCCCTTCTGTGTTTCGCTTTTTTTCAGTATAATAAGCGTCTTATGTAAAAATACACATGGTATTTAATAATTGGTGTCGAAAACAGCTGATTCTTCCTCGCGTATAAGGATTTAAATAGAGACAGAAATATAAAGAAGAAAATTATGCTGCTAATTATTCTTTATGTAACTTAAATTTAATTAAATTTAATTCGCGTCGACATAATTTCGATTTTAACTACGTATGTGCATTTCTTATATTTTGACTTTTTTAGATTCCAATTAATGATAAATTAATAATAAATTTTAAAATTATATTAAAGTGCTTTATATAAAGGTTTGAAAAAAATATCAAAGCTCGTTTTGGATGACAATTATTGGATGCGATTCTCCCGACTGTTTGTCGCCTCCTTTCTTTCTTTCTTTCCCCGTACGGTGAAATATTTTCACCGGAAGCAGGAAGAGCCGCTAAGCTAGACGAGATATCCCGGGAGGGTGACTCGGCTACTGTCCTCGATACTCTCGCCCCGTAATCGATTAGGTCGCGCGCGCACGGGCATGGGAAGATTTAGTAACTGAAACAGATGGGGAGTTTCGGACGGACGATGTCACCCCTTGTCTCCGGTAGTCATTAGCCCTGGCCATTGTGCATACCTGACGAGGCCTGCCGTGTGAGACCGACCGGTATCGATGGGTGTGTAAAGTTTTAGCACCCCTATGCTACAAAATCATAGTTCTGTTAAGAGTTTCGAGTTATTCGGAACAAAAGGAAGATCATTTTTAAAAATAATTCCGTCCATTATATATGTAGTCCCGAACACAGTTCTGATGTTCTTTTGAATAGTTACTAGTCATTTTTTAATCCAAATTTTTTAATCCACTTTCATTGTTATAATAGAGGGAACTATTTTTAAAAATTATCAAGAACCTCTTTCTTTTTTTTTCTTTTGTTTTGAATAACTCAGAACTCTTTAACAGAACTAAACACTAAATATAATAATTAAAAATACTATAAATTAAATATACTAAATACTATAAATTATCATGGCGCAAATAATAAATGACACTATCTATTTCAATAACGGCTAAATGAATAGTAATCGACGCCGATATACGGAATGCAATACAATTTCATAGACACAGTTATGGCCGCATGTGATCGATGATTTATGTAGAAAGAGATCCGAGATACGACCGAGAGCATTCAAATGATTACGATCCGCGCCCACGCGCGCTGCAACCCATATTACACGTGCACGCTCTCTAATCAGAATAGGTATGTTATATATATAAACCGGAATAAGGATATATATATATATACATACACACACACACACACACACACACACACACACACAGTAGACACGTGCGCACGATTGTATGGCTCGAATGCATTACAATTTACATGCCAAGAACCGTGAAGAATGCGGATGTAACGTCTTTATAGCGTATAAGTATATATAGCGCTGAATGATATGATTTAGAATTAAGTCGTACAGCAAAACTGAATTAATATATAGTCCGTTTTATCAGGAAATATTTTCTAGCTTTAGAACAATGTTATTAATTTTTTTTATTGCTTTTGTAATTGCTCGATGAGTTAACATACAATGTATTATTAACAAAAATGCGAAAGGAGAAAAATTAGAATTCTGCTTGTCAAAATCAAATGTGGTTAATAAAAATGAATATATATGTATATTCAATTTGAAGCATCACGATATCGATGGCGCGTTATAAGTTGCGAGATAAAGTGTACTCGAGAGAAAGCGAAATTTCATTCACGAGTTATATTAATCGTGGAGAGAAGGAAATACTCTTTGCGCGCGTAATGAACGGCTACATCGGAAATGAGAAGATTAGAGGAATATTATGCAAATCGGGCAAAGTGTCGTTCATCAAATTAGGATACCAAAATCCTATTGACGAGACACGGCTGTCTGGTGTGTTCGCGAATTAGTATTCCCCACACCCCTTCGTGGCTTGCACGGTATATCATACGTCGGACAATGGCCAGATAATGCCATTACGTCCCCGTTAACAGCCATAATATCGAACGACAACGATGCCAACAGCTACGTCGGCTACGTCGAATGATAAATGTCACCGTTGAAGTGGAATAGCATACACTCTTGCATAGGGGTGCGGGAAAGGGACAGAGAATGTACGCTTTGCATGTAACTAGTCCGTCAGGTACCCTGTACCCTAAGTCCAATTGTAATTTGCAATCCTATTCTATGGGAGAAACCGATAAGAGAAATACAATATCTAAAAATCTTGAATCTTCGGTGGAAATAAAAATATCCAGAAATCCAAGAACAGAGCTTTAACAGTTTCAAACTTTATGAATCTGAGAGTTATAATAAGATCGAGGAGATTTAAATATTTAAGAATCGAGGAATTTAAAAGAATTTATAAATCTATAAAAATTTCTGCGTATAAGAAATCTGAGAGTTTAAGAAAAACGAAGATTGCTATGACAATAAATAATAAGATTTAAGAATCCCGTAGTTACGATGTTGCGGCAGAAAGAATGACGAAAAGTCAGAAGGGTGAGAGCTCGCGTTGACAGAGTGAGAGGGGGAGAGGAAAAATAAATGCTAGCCAGTGGAGCGAACTAAACGCCACTAAACGGGGGAAAAAAATACAGGGATAAAAACATACGTTTCCGCTTTTCTCCCATAATATATCATAAGCATGTGCGAAAACCGGTTCCCATTGTGCGGGCCATTGTGCAAGGATAACGAATGTTTATTCGTGATCCTTGGGACCTTCTGACGATTATCGTACTACAGTGTTTTGACTCTGCGATTTTTCATGGTCCTATCTCCCTCAACCTCGGCCCGGATTGTGATCCCCTGCTCGCGGGGGAAGGAGCGGGGTGGACGAAATCCTGAATGGACCACTGACGAATCACCGTTGTCGCTCACATTTATGCTAAACGCGGGAAAAACTTATCGGCGCGATCGTTCTTGGGATCCCGATCCTGATTTATCGGTCAATCTAAGTTCGCATAAATCAATGAGAACATGGTACCTCGAAGAATCTCGCAATATTATATTTGAGAAAAATGTTCAATTGTCGCATTTGTTTACAAAATTTAAAAATCTAAAAATTAGATATCTCTCTCTCTCTCTCTCTCTCTCTCTCTCTCTCTCTCTCTCTTTTAAAAATCTTTGGCTGCTAAATGAATTTATTTCTTATAAGTTTCACTTCGCAGAGACAATAGTCGTCGATTTTGGGGTCATCGAGAGCGAAGGGTTCGTTTGACGCAATTCGTCGCTCGTAAGGAGGTCGAAAGTGGTTTCGCAGGAGGGAAAAGGGGACAAACACGCGAAAAATCGTCCACCGTATCTAAAAGCCACCCTCCTCTCCGAAGTTTCCTCTCCCCTCCCCCTCCCTTCCCATCGTGTTGAGGACAGGATGGCGCGTGCTACCGCCGCCCCGTAATGTGTATATTATGTTAACAAATAAGTGGTCGCGGTAATAAAAGCCTGCCATGCTACGACGACCACCCCTTTCCTCCCCTTCCACCTTTTCGCTTGCGCACGTAATGTATGCGCGGGATGTCTTGAACAATATTCCCGCGACTCCCGGCTGACATATAATGGCGCGTATAAATAATAACGTCTCCGCTCGGCATCCCTCCCTTTCCTCCCCTTGCAACCCCCCATTCGCTTCTCCACCCTTTCCGCCAGAGACGGTGTCCGCACGATGGATGCCCTATTTTGCCAGGCGCATTGTAAAACTTTTTAAAGTTATTAGTTTATTAGAGTTTTTATAGTTTTTTTTCTAATTTTTGCGTTTCATAATTTCCTCTGTAATAGTTTTCTAAAATTTATAATTAATTACCAAGAATAATAATGTTAAAATTATACGTTATACAATTAATTTTTACTTTTATTTAATAACACGCGGACAAATAATTTTTCGCGCGGGCTTCGCAAGAATGCAGCCAATGTAGCCTTTTTTTCTATCTGTTCTATTTGCTACCTGAAAATTGAGTGGAAGGGTGGTAAGACGCTGGGAGGAGAGGGAGGGCAGGCGAAAGGAAGGCGGAAGAGAAGGAGGAGGGGACAATAACGGGGTGCAGAACGAGAGCAGTGTGGGGTGGGTGGTTGCGGGACTGAAATATGTACAAACTTGCGGCTCCTTGTTATGAGCGGTGATAAATTACATCAGCAGAAAGAGAGCGGTCGGAGAGGACGGGAGCGAGGACAGAGAGATGGAAGGAGATGGGCGAGGGCGGCGAGGGGGGAGGGAAGAAACGCTATTATAAGTATCGCGGATATAGCGATTTCGGCGTGCGTGAAGGGGATCCGCTATGTCGCGTGTCTCGGTGATTTTTCACGGACACCGTGTATCTTCTCGGGAAAATGTGTCGCCCCTTATTCTCCCCCGGATTGGTGTCTCGGGAGAAAACGCCGGAATACGTTAATGTAAATATTGAGATGCGCAGGGTTGCTGATATTTTGTACTTTATATTTAGACGATCGTTCTCAATTCTTGATTATATCTCGGTGGTTGGCAATTTTTTTTGTAAAACGCAATAAAAACTCGACGCTAAATTTTAACGGAATCATAAACGAAACGAGATAGGCGGCGGGATTAGATTATAAAGTTTAATAAAAAAATATAAACGTTTTAAAATTTTATAGTACTACTTGTAAAAGATTCGATTCCTTGTAAGTACTATTTCGAACCTTGTATAGGTACTCAATCTAAAATTCGAATATAACTGTTCTAGGTTCGATTACTTCGCAAATATAATATATGAAATATTATTTCTTATTATTATTCGAATCCTAGAAAATGAAACTTTATTATTGGATTCGACTCGGATTTTTAAGTATATTGAACTTGATCCCATCTCTAACTATAAGTGATAAGTGAATGTTTCTGACGCCAAGCTTAAGCTTCATTAGCCACATGGTGTATCCGCCCGAGAATGTGATTTAAGACGCGACTCGGTCAAGCGAATAGAAATTCAGTCTCGGGAATTCAGCCGTGTGGATGCGGCATGATCGTGCGGATCGCCGCTACGATCATGAAGAGAGAGGATGATGACTAGAAGGAAAATCGACGCGTCTGATCTCCCTTGATGAAGAATTCGGCGCAGCCGAAGGCAGATGCGGATCGAAAGACTCGGTGAATCGATTTAGGTCTGAATCGATGTAATCAACAGCGCGTAAGAGGAGGGAATCGCTCGCACGTCGTTTATTAGATTGATGCGCGTTCAAACGTCAGATTAGAACAATTCGAATTTGATTTTGACGCGAGAGAAACGTCATTTACAAAGTTATTTTATATTAAACTGCATGAATCGTCGACAATCGTATACATTCCCCTTATTACTTTTCAATATTTTTGTAAAATATTTTTTTTTTACATTTTCCAAAACAATATTTTCTAATTGCTTACGAGTATCATTGGCACATTTTGTATTTTTCTACTTCCTCTCACTAAGTTTTCATAATCAACACCAGCCAAACTGTGTGTTGAGAAAGGAATCATGCATCGGCAATGCATTAGAAAATTTCGCATAACATCGTGGAATATCGAGAATAATTCTTGACTAGAGATTATATGTCTTCGACGCACAATAATAATGCGACATCTCGGAGACATCCCTCATCGGGGAAGACGAAGACAAGAAAATTCGAACGAGGGTGGAATGCATGGGAGAATCTCGCTTTCACGTGGCATTATAGCGAATAGCATAGAATGGCCAGAAGATAAAATTTTCGTTTGTATAAAAATATTTTAACGCTTTCGAGATATTTCTGGTATACTATTACTTCTAAAATTAATACCTTGAAAATAACTAACAACTGTAAAATGAAAGTAGAGTATCGACGCGTTCGAAAAGGGAGAGGTCGATGAATGCACCCTAAATCGAATCGATCCGACGTGAATATCGATTTGTGTATCGATATTGCGTGTGTGAAGTTGGTACCCCCGTGCCAAAATAATTTTTGTGGTCTACTTTCATTGTTGTAATTATTTTTAAAAATTATCAAGAACTCTTCATTTTATTTTGAATAACTCAGAACTCTTAACAGAACTATATCTCGAGACCGCACATAAACTTTCTTCAAGATTCAGAAATCCAATTTTCTCACGAATTTACATACGAGATGTCTCAAAAGTTTAAAAATACGCAGAGTCTTTTAAGATATCATCCCTGTATCTCGCGTTTTAACTCGGTTTCTCGGTAAGTCGACGTCGTGCCTTAGCAAAAACAGAGCCGACGAATATTATTTTTCTTTGCTCTACAAGTTTCGTAAAAGTCGGGACGGAAAGGATTACAATTATTTCTTAGTCGATCCTCGTACTGGACCCTTTCGGTAAAATCGGTGCTACTCGGCCACGTGGCGCCGGCTGACTTTCGGGTCCCATTAGCGCGATCGCGTAGCGTCGCGACGACGAGGCGCAGCGCGTGCACGCCGTCATCCGTGAAACGTCGGCACCGTCGTTGAACCTCCTCGCGGTGAGTGGGCGAGGGTAAGGCCGAGTGCTTCGTAATGGATGACGGCGGCGCGGAAGGGTGGATGAGCGATATATCGTCGGGCTTGTCATCGTGCGGCTCGTAACCTTGCCAACAATTACGCGCGTCGGACGGCGAACACTCGTAAGTTAACTCAAAACATCGGCGGGCAACGAGATTAATGGGATTAGAGAACAACTCGACGAGCGTTAAGTTCTTTTTAACGGGAGGAAACGCAAATTGAAGCCGCGAAGTATGTAAGAAGACGCGATACAATGAAGTAGAATGAAGTAAAATTGAGAAGAGCAACAAAGTCGCCTCATATGATAGTTCCACTCGATAAACTCGATATTTTTTTTATATATATTAAAATATATTTTTATATACAGGTTGTCTACTCAAATCTTGGAAAAAATTCCCTGAGAATTCCCGGTCCCTGTTCTTCCAGGTATTTTCGTTTAAAATTCCAGATAAAATAAGAAAATTTGTAGATGCAGTTTTTTAAAATAAGTTCCTTTATTGTATGCGCTTTCTCATGTTTTCTATTCATACGATTACAAAGTTACCAAGAATGCAGTTTTTCTAACATTTAATATTGATTTATTAATCGTAAAATTAATTTGGACAAATGCAATAACAAAGTGCAATATATTACTATATCTAAACGCTGAAGATATATGCAAAAATATAAAATAAAAATATAAAATAAAAATATAAAATAAAAATAATTTATTATAAACGTCTTAAGAAGTACTAATTTATTTAAATATTATTAAAAAACTGAACAATTTTCTATGAAACTTACATAAGACCTTGATACTAAAAAGAGATCGTCAATAAAATTATCAGACACAATTTTTGAAGAAATCCCCTGAGTCTCAATAAAATTCCATGAGAATTCCCGGATTTTTCAAAGTAAAAAAAATCCCTGACAATCCCTGACAATCCCTGGTTTTCCCGGTTTTTCCAAGGAGTAGATACCCTGTATACATAATTTTATATATTGATAGTATTATCTTCATATAAGAGAATGCAATAAAATATTTTTCTTTTTAACTCTCATTATGTCCGATTTAACGTGTGCACTGTTAAAATAATTATGCTATTCTTGCAAATCGAAAGAGACGTTAGATCCCGAAGGCGGGAGCTGCGTGCGAAGGAGATATTCTCGGTACGAAGACACTTTGTCGACTCCTTAAAGCCGGAGGACGCTTTAATTCGTGCGATAATAAATGTTTGCGTTTTGCATGTATCCGGGGTGTGTTGGATGCGTGGCAGGACCAGTATTTGTTCAGGCACGAATGGCAAATAGAACTCAGAGCCTGAGACGCGTATCGTCCCCCGGACGTTTTGTCATACGTATATACGCCTGCATTGTACCCGATGCACTCATCCGACTCGCGCCAATGACATAAGAATGTTTTCTACTCGAGAAGGTTTAGCGAGACGGATGTAGGGGCGATTTTTTCCCACATTTGAGACATGTACGTCGAAAAGAGTCTAGATGTCAAAACACAAAGTACAGATTTTTATATGAAATTAAAAAAAAAAAAAAAAAAAAGGAAGGGACGAGAGTGTAAGATTCGAGCACGTTCGTAATAAATAAGCTCCTGGAAATCTTTCCCCGATCGAAAGTGTCTAATCGTCGCCGAAATCCGAGAGACAAAGATTTTAAAAAAAGAGTTTAAAAAAAAAAAGAAAGAAAAACACACGCGTTAAAGAGGTTCTTCACGAGCTGTGAACTCGTGTAAACTCGACGGAATGTACCCGTTCATTTCCATACATGCCAGCGACACACATCACCCTTCCACCTCGCGTTCCTAGCACCCTCTCCTACGTCGCCTGCATTCCCCAGCTCCCGTGCGCGTCGGAGACGTAACACAGTAGCTGCAGGTGCTTCAGATCGGAGGCGTCAGGATACAACTGAAGTACCGGAAGCGAAATCGTCCTTGTCGGTTTCGGAAGAACGATTTTGCCAACCCGGAGGAGCTATGGATCCAAGGTTTCTATGTGTCGCGACGTTTCGCGCGACTTTGCTCGATCGATCGCGGTTGACGAAACTGACGATAAACTATTAAGGCAGCTGTATCGCGACAGTATTAGTAAAAAAAAGCCACTATCTCCTCAAAAATATCGTAAGAAAGTGCCTATAGCAATAAAACTATCTTAAACATATGAATAAGTAAGAATAAAGATCCTAAATTCTAAAATTTGAGGAATAAAAAAATGACAGTTTAACAAATCGATTAATTTAAGAGTTTGAGAATTACGGAAATTCTAGAAGCTCTAAAAAAAAAAAAAAAAAAATTTCAAACGGTTTTACAAGTTAATAATCTCGCTCGCCTTTCGCAAGGTGAATTAACACCAATTATTCAAATATTATCTTATCTATCGTTTTGACTTTCGACATCTCTCTCGTCGCGCATTTTAATGACGAGAAACAAACGGCCTTTCGATGCGCAAGATTGGCGGAGACGGACGGTAAAATTAGAAGTGCGGCCGTCCCTGTTCGTGAGCAAATAGCACTCGACCCGCGCTCCTTTTCACGAACAATGGAAATGTTAAGCTAACAGCGCGCCCGGCAATTGACACAAGTGCCGGCCGCGGACTCGTTCTTTTTACTCGTGGAAAACTTCCCCCGGCGCCTGTTTTTCCGCCGCGCCCTCCCCTCGTCTCATCCTCGTTTGTCCTATCTCGCACTCTCCCTGATAGCTTTGTTTCTTATTCATTTTCTCTCTCTCTCTCTCTCTCTCTCTTTTTCTCTCTTGTATTCTTCCTTCTTTTCACGCTGTGCATCGAGATGCACTTGGAGTTCGATGCACCTTCATCATCGCTTTATTGTCGCAGGTGTGCGTATTATTTTCAGACAAGAAAAACAAGCGAAACGAAGAAGACGGCTACGCCACATATAAAGGGTGGAAGAAAATAAATGTCGTTGATAAGTTTCAAAGTTTCACAAAGATTTTTACAGATAAATAAAAAAAAGTCTCTAAGTATATACTTTTTCTCGAATAATGTGTAAAAGGATCTAAACTTGAAGATTTTTCAAATTTTATAAAATTAAGATCACAAACACATTTAAATATTAAATTCTAGGGTATCGTTTCTTAAAAAGTCCCATAAATTTTTAATTTCAAAGCTTTCAATGTTTTCACAAAAAAAAATTTTTTAAATAAAAGTTTGATTTATAAAATTCTAAATTCCAAAGAAAGCTTCGAACATCTCCAAATATCTTTATAGATTCGAGACTCACCGTAAGAAATCCCAAAGTACGTGGTCAATGAAAACGAAAAAGGATCCACGTGTGAAAAATATACGAGAGCTAAAGAACGAGATAGCCGAGGAGAATCGTGAAAAATGAAAATGAAACGTTATGTTCGATTTTTAACAACGTTTTCGCTTACCGAGTTTTCAAGCTGAAGAAAAGCCGGGGAGTAGTCTGAAATCGGAAGCAGTCGCAATCGCGGATGCAATCGCAAGCGAAAGTTTTCCGAAGGAACGGCGTGAAAAATGCGTTACGAGATTACAACGGATATTCGAGCTTTGATCTTCGGGAGATTGTGCGCGAGATAAAATCGTCTTACATGTAATTTATAAAACGTTAAAAGGTCGTTCGAAAGAGGTCGTGAAGAAGGAGGAAATAGATGCGTATAATATTGTCTCCGTACTCTTTCAGCGCTCCCTTTAATTCCGATTTATTACATCTTCAGAACGAGAAGTTTACGAACAGACGCGAGGTTGGGGGAGTTTAGTTTCGCGTTATGAGTTTCGCAGAGTAAAATCGACTTTTGCTTTCGCGTTATCGACGCGATCCGTGAAATACGAATGTCATTGAATCGGCGGGAAAAAAGGGAATCTCGCGGAAGTTTAGTACAGTGATATTCGAAGCTCTTTCTCTCTCTCTCTCTCTCTCTCTCTCTCTCTCTCTCTCTCTCTCTCTCTCTCTCTCTCTCTCTGGACTTTTCGGGCAGAGATCAAACGGGATAATCGTCAAGGCCGAATCGCGTAAATCCGCCTCTCTTAGCAGCAGTGTATCGCGAGGAGTGACCGCGTTCCGATACAAATATCCCCGGAATGTAGAGGCGCTCTCGAGATTCCCAAGCTGAAAAGCGAAGCCGCGGTAAGTAAGCCGCTTTGTGGCCTTAACCGCGGTCCGCTTAAGAGGGTGGAAGTATATTACGGGCCAATATTACGCGGATGAATGCCAGCCGGTGCGAGAAACAGCCACTTTGGCCGATAATCTCGTTACGCACTTCGCTAGTGATGGCGATGACACTCTCTCGCGCGGGCTATCAAAAATTTGAGGGGTGTGTATCAATTTCTTACGATCCTTCAGAATCGATTCGCGAAGCGTATCGATCCGTTACACGGATGATCTGTAAGTATCGAGCTCAATGCACCGAAATACATTACGATTTTGTACAAAAGTTTGGTATCGGTTTGAAAGCCGTCGCTACTTTAAGAGCACGAAGGAAAATTAGTTTGATCACCACAGATTTAAATGGAATAAATGTCGAATAAATTACTAGCTTATTCACAGATTATTCTGATCACTAATAATAATAATACGCGACTCGAATATACTTTATCCGCTAAAATTGTATGTAATTTCGGGCTGAGAGCAAGAGATACATTTTATTTATTAACGCTAATTATGGTCTTATATATTTTGATCGTGACAATGCTGACAATTATGTCTTTTACGCGCAAATTCTCTTTCTGCAAACTCTCGTAAAAAATTTACGATGTATTTATACGCGCTCGGAATTGTTTGCGTTTTCCTCGATCGAAAATCTTCGATGTTCGACTGTCGAGGTTTATCTCTCTCTCTCTCTCTCTCTCTCTCCCGCCCCTCTCCTATTCCTCCCAGCATCCTAAGGGTACGGCGAGCCTTCGGCGATACAATGGCCGTCTTATATGACACCGGGGGATGACACTTTAAATTTAATTTAAACGCGGTATTGTGCCGCCACCACCGCCATGGTCGTTGTCGTCCTCGCCCTTCTGCGTGAGCAGAACTGCACTAGTTTCAATGGGGGCTCGCTCTCTCTCTCTCTCTCTCTCTCTCTCTCTCTCTCTCTCTCTCTCCCCATTGTAGTTTTCATAATGCGTCTACGCTCCCCCTCTCACGTCCCCTTGGTACCCTTTCCCTCTCCATCCCTCTCACGAAACCGCGCGCTTTCTCTCTCTCTTCACGTCGAATTTTTTTTCTTCTCGCTTACCCAGAAGACTTTCTTCGTAGGGCGATGCGATTCTGTTACATAAATATTGGCTCGATTTCGAAGCGCACACCCTTTTACCAACCCTCTCCCCTCCCGCCGTTTTTCGCTCTTCTTCTCCGGGGAAGGAAAGAGGCGGGGGGGGGAGGGGGGGGAGGGCAGTGGTTGCACGAGATTTACGCAAACTGAAACGGCGTGTCGCGAATCCGTTGAAAGCTGTTTAATGTCGATAACGTAATTTGAAATCGAGCGGGGGTTGCGTCCGGGTGCGCATGAGTGACATAAGCGACTGCTGTTAAATCGTTCTGATGTTAGCGTGGCAAGGAAACGCGTTAAAGACAGCATCGTGTAAAAAAACGAAGCCCCAGCGAAGCATAATTACCTTTTAATAAATGAGTTATTTGTTGCCCTTTGGCAAATAAAGACAAAAAAATTGACAGATTTTACATAAAGATCTAACTTTTAAAATTTCTTAAAAGTTTAGGATTGAAATTTTTTTCATTTTTGAAATTTGACAGGGTGTCTACTCAAATCTTGTAAAAAAATTCCCTCATCTTCCAGGTATTTTCGTTTAAAATTCCAGGTAAAATAAGAAAATTTGTAGATGCAGCTTTTCAAAATAAGTTTCCTTATTGTATGTGCTCTCTAATGTTTTTTATTCATACGATTAAAAAAGAAAGTCCAAGAATGCAGTTTTTCTAGCATTTAATATTCAATTATTGTAAAATTAATTTGAACAATAACAAAGTGCAATATAAACGCTAAAGATATATACAAAAATAAAAAATAAAAATATAAAACAAATAATTTATTATAAACGTCTTAAGAAGTATTAATTTATTTAAATATTATTAAAAAGTTGGACAATTTTCTATGAAACTTACATAAGATCTTGATATTAAAAAGAGATCGTCAATAAAATTATATATCAAAGACACAATTTTTGAAAAAATTCCCTGACTCTCAAACCTGACAATCCCCGGTTTTTTCAAGAAGTAGACATCTTGTTTTAACTTTAGTTTGTAGATAAATATTATAAGATTTAGGGAGGGACGTTAAAATTGTTTAATTTTTACTGTATTTTAAATTTTCAGAGTTTGACATCTCTTTACAAATCTTAATGCTTGTTATACAAGAATTAAGCTTGTAGCTGACGAAACATAACAGCGCCGTATACAGCAATATAGAGCAATATGGTAATAGAACTTATGCAATTCTCGTTGGACCGACGCGCAACAACGCATCCCTTTGCTTACCCCGAGAGCACGAACTGCCAATAAATCGCTGCTCGGGACGGTTACATAATAAGCGCGCACGAGATCGCGAGAGGGAAGCGGAGCACATAAATCGGTTATAAATTCCGATCCTAAAAATGTCCGTAGTCTTGTCAGAAACGGGGTGAAAATGGGACCGGATTTGCGAGACCTCTCGGTATATATGTATAGCAGTCGGTGCAACGACACGACCCGCCTATTATCTATGCCAATTTACGACTTTTTTTTCAAATCACATGCCTCACTCCCTATTCGACAGTGAGATCTCTATTCTGCCAGGACCCCGAATCCTCAAATTGCAATAAATATAACGATGAAAGTAACGTTACTCCAAGAACTCCAGGAGAGTTCAGAGCCCTAAAAAATCCCAATAAATAAGGGCTCACTTTATTAAATATTAATATTTATTTTTATTTAAGAATTGTATTAAATCTTTTTTAAAGTGAGTTATACATAATATCGACCGCCTTAAATTTAAATTTAAAGGATGGAATCTCTTTAAACAACATTTAATAACAAATGTCAAATCGTCGAGCGGCGGAAGAAATCGATGTTATGGCGACCGATTTGTCCGACGGTACTCGACGAAGGTGGAGGATGGCGAAGGCGGCAACGCAGGAAACAGGTACACGATTCCGGCGTAAAAAGGAATGGAACTGACGGAGTAACACATTGTGCTCGGTACAATAGTTGTTTACTGTCTCCATTCCGCTTCCAACAATGCACCGTCAGTTTTTGTCTATTATCGTCGCGCACACCACATATATTTATTATGTACAAACATATTACGAGACAGCGTAGGATTGGAATCGTCGGAAAAGCTCCCGCATAATTTATCACGTTTGTTCAATCGACTGACCAAAAGAAACGCATTATGTCGCTATTGTAGAAATTTTTATAATCCCGATCTTTATAGTCGTATATCGTGAAAGTGCCGCGGCTTCTAGTTTCAGATAAGTCAAAATTTCTAATCTTTAGAATTATGAAGGGGAAGAATATCAAGGTTCGATATAATATACCTATACGAAAAAATCTAGAAACTTTTAAAAACTTTAGTTTATAAAAATTTGAAAATTTAGAAAAGGAATTTGTAAATTCTCGCAAATCTAGATGAGTTTACCACAACTTTTAAATTTTTAAGATTTTCAGAATTTCAAAAAATTTAGCAGGTTTTTAAAGACTTTTATTTTTAAGAAAATTTAAATTTTCTAATTTTCAAAATAAGTATAAATACCAAAGCCAGCTGTATTTAATTTTTCTCTAACAGTTGACAGGAACTATTTTTGCTTTAATATTCAAATGACTTTTGGTGGCAGATAATGGCACGCAGTCTAAAAATAAGTAGAACAAGAGGAGTTATAGGCGACACTTAATTCCACATAAATTACTTTTACTTTTAAGAAAATTTAAATTTTGATTTTCAAGATAAGTATAAGTACTACGACTCCCTGTATTTAATCTTTCTCTAAGCTGAGAGGAACTATTTTTGTTTCAATAGTCAAATGACTTCTGGTGGCAGATAATGGCACGCAGTCTAAAAATAAGTAGAACAAGAGGAGTTATAGGCGACACTTAATTCCACATAAATTACTTTTATTTTTAAGAAAATTTAAATTTTCTGATTTTCAAGATAAGTACTACGACTCGCTGTATTTAATCTTTCTCTAAGCTGAGAGGAACTATTTTTGTTTCAATAGTCAAGTGACTTCTGGTGGCAGATAATGGCACGCAGTCTAAAAATAAGTGGAACAAGAGGAATTATATAGGCGACACATAATTCCACATAAATTACTTGCGCCGTTCAAAGCAAACGGGATTCGTCTCGTTCGAATCGACTTTGGTAAGCGCTTCGCGTCGCGGCCGGAAAAGGCAGCGAACAATAGCGGCGCCGCGAACACGGCGCTGCAGACCACTAATTATAAATCCATTGTTACGCTTATTTTTTCGCCCGACGTCACTTCTCTACTCGCTTCTAGAAGGCACAAGAAACGAAGGAGAGAGACAGAGTGAGAGATAGAGAGAAAGAGACGGAGGCCGCTATTCTGTTCGCCGCCTGCTAGCCGTCGTAATGTCGGCATTGTCTCGCTATTGTGATGACATTGTCGCACGATAAAGCGCGAAGACAAAGCCCATCTACAAAGGTCCTCTTTCGCGTAACAAGCTGTCTTTGTCTTCCGGTTTACCCCCCATCTCACCCCGCCGCTTTTTTTCTTATTTTTCTCCTCTATCTCTTACGGAATGAACCTATTTCAAAGATATTCAATTATACTTAGCTTCTCCCCCCCCCCCACCCCCTTCTCCCTTTTCTCGACGGTTTCGAAAACACATATTTTTATAAAAAAACGTATAATATGTATTTTCTATAAATATATTTAAAAAACTTCTATATGAGTTATACTATGCAGCAAAGAATAAATTTGTGTCGTAACTGTATGTCGTTGTATCTTTCGGTGTCTTTCAAATACCTTTGCTTCTAATTTGAAATACGCCAACATCCGGAAAGTCTGAAAATTTCCGGGACTTTAATATGTGAAATTTAAGGCTCTCGAAATACCGAATGCTTTTTGGAATTTGTCGCGTCGGGAGCCCCGGGTAGACGATGCCGTTGCTAGGTAGGGCGGGTAGGGTACCTCACGTTCTCCCTATCAGGCCGATAACGAGTTAGCGTTCGCAGTGTTGTACGGTTGGCTTGAATGTGCCGCTACAATGTACCCAACGTTCAGGCATTCAGCGGTAGACAATGCTGCGAACATAATGTCATAATGGAGCGGGATGCTCGCCAGGACCCACCAAGAACACAGCTATAGGATAGAGAGAAAGAGAGAGAGAGAGACGATGGGGGATGAAGGGAGAGCGAAAGTGGATAGAAAAGAGAGGAAGCCAGAGATAGAGAGCGATGGATTGACGTATAACATACTCGAAACGCGGAAACAAGGGCGATAGTTGATAGAACATTTTCTTTTTTTTTCCGCAAGATGATAAAACGCTGAGTAGATGAAAGAAATCATCATCACGAAAAAAGAATTGAGATATTTATAAACTTTATTTCCTCACATACGTGCATATGTGTGCGAGTCGTTCTCTTCTCGATTAACGAAAAAAATATCAATTATGACAGGGTGTCTTCTACTTAAATCTTGCAAAAAAATTCTTTGAGAATTCCCTGATCTTCCAAGTATTTTCGTTTAAAATTCCAGATAAAATAAGAATCATTTGCAGCTTTTAAAAATAAATTTCTTTATTGCATGTGCTTTCTAATGTTTTCTATTCATACGATTACAAGGAAAGTTACCAAGAATGCAGCATTTTCTAGCATTTAATATTGATTTATTGATCGTAAAATTAATTTGGACAATAACGAAAATAAAATAACAAAAAACAAAACAAAAATAACAAAGTGCAATATATCACTATATCGAAACGCTAAAGATATATGCAAAAATATCAAATTAAAAAATATAAAACAAAAAATAATTTATTATAAACGTCTTAAGGATTACTAATTTATTTAAATATTATTAAAAAATTGAACAATTTTTTCTATGAAATTTACATAAGACCTTGATACTAAAAAGAGATTGTCAATAAAATTATCAGACACAATTTTTGAAAAAAAATTTCCTGACCCTCGATAAAATTCAATAAGAATTCCCGGATTTTTCGAAGTAAAAAAAAAAAAAAAAAAAAAAAATCCCTGACAATCCCCGGTTCTTCCAGGGAGTGGACACCCTGTACGATTGTATTCCGTGCTTTTAGCCCACTTGTTTGTGTCTACAGATCATCGACGCTCAACAAGATGGCCACAACGTCATCGTCACCGTTCTTACCCGGATTCCTGCGGGAATTTCATCCCTGATCTACGGAGGGGATGGATGTGGCTGGGGCGGAGGGGTGGCTCGGGGACGCGGGCGCGTCAATTGATGTCGTGCCGTAGGTACCAGGGGCGTCGGCCGCCACATTGTTTCAGCACAATGTTCACCCCCGACCCTCGGCGTCGCACGGCTCCTCCGTGTTCCCCTCCCGGTTACCGGGGGATTTCTGAAGGACACCCTCCGCGCGCCTAGTCTCGTTATTTTAATCATCCCCCATTTTATGCCCGCAACACCCCCCGATATCGCGGCCCCTTCGCGGTGTCTTCCCGCGATCGCGATCGTTAATAGCGTTCAGTTAGCGGCTTTTTGTCGAATCCGCCAACAATCCGACGAAACATTGAGAATAATTTTACATCGTAAAATGTCAATAATGTTCCATCGTGCTTTGGTTTTTTATATTAACTGTATTTATCCTGTAAGCCCCCAGTTTTGTTCATTCTTTACATACAGCTAATGGTGTTTTAATATTTCAAGCTTATTTAATGCCTAGAACGATAGTATTTAACTGACAGCTCTCAATGACATTGTCATCCATCGATCCGAATTTCCCCGAGAATGACTTCAGGAGCGGGATAAACAACGTTCTCTCTCTTTTGCGTTCGTCTTCTATTTCTCTCCCGGGGTACGTCTCATTACACTCGCAGAAACGAATGGATCTCGTTACGATTATGAGAGGAGGGGAGAGATCGTCCCCGTCGACGCGGAGTGTACGACGAGCGACGTAACCGACGTTATTTTTTTTTCCGTCCTCGAAAGCCGGCCCCACGGTCGGAAAGGGAGGAGGGGGAGAGAATAATTTAAAAGCTGAATTGAATTTTTCGTCCTCGGAGTCCTTCGTTCGGGCATTGGGAGGCGGACAATGGCTCAATGGCGATGTATCAAGGAAAGTCGACTCGCGGGAGAGGCCGGCATTGTATCGGTCTTCTATCCACCCCCTTCCTCTTCCCTCTTCACCCCCCCACGAGAGCGCGAGCGCGCGGTCCTATATCGTCGCGAAAAAATATATATACTAAAAAAGAGAAAGAAAAATAGAGAAAGAGAGAGAGAGAGAGAGAGAGAGAGAGAGAGAGAGAGAGAGAGAGAGAGAGAGAGAAAGAGAAAGCTGTAGAAGCTCCATCGAACTCCGGAAATACTCCGAGCAGCTATGAGCGGTTACGAGCTGATTTCGTAACAGAGATCCACACATTGCTGGTACCGATTATAAATAGTCCCTGTTCTTGGATGTCTCTTTATATAAAGTATTTATATTTAGTATTGTAGTTCCTGACTCGCCCAATATTTAAAAGTAATTTTTAAGTAAGAATAATTCAATTTGACTTTTATCTTTAGATCAAATTCAATGCGTAATTTAATATCGATGCTAATTTATAATAACAATAATTTAATAATTATAAATTTTTTGACAATTTGATAATGTCAATGATATAAATTACTCTCGTATCGACATATAATGTCTCTATAAAAATCCTCGTAAATAACTCTGATTTTTCTAGATCGCATTAATAAATACGAAAAAAATTATCTTTATATCACGAAAGAACTATGTATCTCTCAATTAACGTTTTCGTTAATGAATCGTGCGTCATCTCGATTATCAGGGTGATACGTAACCTTTCTACGGTACTGATAGCACCATATATCCAGAGTTTCTCCGTAGTACGGATACTTACCGGTGTAGGTAACAGTGTACAACGCAATTCGAACACGTGTGTACTCGGCACACACCAGTGCATACGTGGAAGGGGGAGCAGTGTATGTGTTCGTCAGAGGATCGACGTGGGAGGACATTACCATATCGCTAGGTCGCCCATTGTCGAGATCCGGCGTAGGATTTGCATTGGATTCGCATTCGGCCACGAAAGTGGATCGCCGCACTTTGTTCTACGAAGATGGATGGCGGAGGCTTTCTCTCTTTCCTGTGTCCGGTGCGCGGAAGGGTCGAGGGTTTCGCTTCTCGCGAAAGAAGGTCGTGAGGGGGGGGGGGGGCAGAGGGGGTTGCCGCCCCCGATAAGCGAGACATTTCGCGTCAGACGGTTACTTGGGACAGGGGATCGGGACAGATAACGCTATCGTAGATTCTCTAATCTTGTCAATTGCAATGTATTCAAATTGTAAGATATGCATGTTTCCTTATGGATAAAAAAAAAAAAAAAATAATTTTTATTGATACACCGAAAGGAATGCACTGAGATAATGAAGTCGACGTGAAGAATGATAAACATCGATTAATTCTAATAATAGTTAATTAATTTTTTTATATAGATATATTTTTGTCAAGTTTAACGCATTTGTCAATCCTTCTTAATAAAATAACGATTGAACAAGCCGCTAAAGTTTCTTCGAACTTTTACATCTACTTTTAGTTTCTATACTGCCTTTATCAGTCTCGCCGCACTTGTACCCCGAATTTAATTAACGAAGCGGCGCGCGTTCCGATTTTAGGATCGCGCATTCCCGCGGGACAATGGAAGGGAAAAAATTACAGAAGCGTGACGTTCCGTCCGATTTGAGACCAGCCGTCTCTTACCCTTTCCGGAATCCTTTTTACCCGCGTTTGTACTCCACCCCTTTCCACCCCAACCTGTCTGTCTTCCTTCTCTCTCTTTCTCTCTCCCTCGATCTCTCGCCCGGCATCATCGTCCTCTCGCGCTGGCGCGAGGAGGCGAGAAATCCGGCCACGGAAAGGTACAAAGGGTGGAGACAAAGGGAAGCGCCGCCCTCGAGATACTAGAACAATGGAGAACGAACAATGGGCAGCTGCTGGAAATTCAACTGACGATGAAAAGCCGCCCTCTTCGAACGAACTACTTTCCAACGTGCGCGTTTCATCGAATTCTCTTCCGTTCCTCTCGTTAAACTAATTACCTCGGAATTAACAAACGCCTCCAGATGGTGTAACTAACGAAAGATATTCCTTGAGGAGAAGAAGGCGAAGGTGATTATTCCGTTTATTGTTTTTCAGTCCAAAGAAATATTTCGTTATCCGATTCTTTCTAGGGAGAGAAAGCTCACTGTATAAGCTCAACTGATACATCGATATAATAAATTCAATGTGTGTGATATAATTTTTATATTTTCTTATTAATTGTATAAATAACGTAGAATTTAAAAATGAAATGCAAGAGTAAGGAGAGATAATATTCAGCAAACCCGAGATTCAAGAATTCGATATCGATTCTAAAAGTCAGAAAATATGACTTAATAATTTTGAAGAGATTAAATATTCTAATCATTTAAAGGTCGAGAAGAGTTAAAGAGCTTGAAATATAGTCTGTAAAGGCTATATAAAGGCGAAAAGGAACGAAAGAATTCAGATCCTGTATTACATTGAAGAAGATTTAACAATGGAAAGACGCTGTTTAAAGGTTTATGAAGATTTATAGATCTAACAGCTGATTGATCTCGCAAGATACAAAGTCAAATAATCGAGAGAGAGATCGAGAGAGAGAAAGAGAGCAGAGATTTTTTGCTCTCCTCGTCACACGGAAGTCCGAGCAGAAATTCGATGCCGATCGGAGATCGTCACAAATCGACGCCATCGACGGAAGGTGAGCAACAATGAAGCCGAGGATGAAGACGAGGATAAGGACGAGGACAAGCCCGAAGGGCGAAACGCCCATGACGTCGGGGGTACAATGGACGATGTTCGCCGTACGGGCGCGCTTGTACAAATGCAAAAGCGGGCCGAACACGTGAAATCGATTTCGAGCAAATAATCGGATACTTGGTTCAGGGGCGAACGAGACGGTGTCGCCGTCGCAGAAGGGGGAAGGGGAATGGCGGAGGAAAGGGGATGAAGGAAAAGGAACGAAATGCGCGGGAAGGGAGATGAGGAGGCGGAGGTGGGGAGGAGCGTAGTCGCATAATTCAGAATCGACAAAGCGGCAGATTATGGAAATAGAGTCCCTGAGTCGGAGGCTTCTCTCTCTCTCTCTCTCTCTCTCTCTCTCT
>OX424443.1:29110490-29133860 GCA_949152495.1 Lasius fuliginosus | reverse complement strand
GAGAGCCCTGGGAGGGTCTTCTTAACGACCGTATCAATTCGCATTTTCTCCCATTCACGCGCGTCCTAATCCCCCGACTCGGCGGCGTTACGCGTCTTGTGTATCGGCCGTTTTGCCGAGACACTTTTATGCTTATCGCCGATACCTACGTAGGGCATAAATCGTGCTCTCCCGGGGTCGTCTCGCCTCGTGCGCAACGCATAGCAACTTCGGGAAATGCGCGAACGATTTACGCGACGCGCGCTCGTCTTCCCTTTTCTCCGTATTATTTAAGCGTAGTACTTTCATTCGAGAACGTGTGCAGATTTTTATTGTACGTATATGTGCTTAGAATAGATTAGCGATGTTCGATTTTCATAAAAAAAAATCAATTCCTGAATCGATTTTGAATCGGAATAACTAAAATCGATTCACTAAAAAAACGGACTAAAAAGTCGATTTAAAAAAATCGGGCGCAATTTAAAAAATAAGTATATATATATTAACACAACAACTTTTTACATCTAATATACAGAATGTGACCCATTTTAGTCTTTCTTTATGATAATTTTAGAAAAATAATTATTATTAAAAAAACATATTTAATATCAGAGTTACGTTGCTTCATATAAAAGCTTCATATAAAATTCAACTTTATTCTAGTAATCTATAACTTAAAAATCGATTTTTTGATAAGAAAAGATCGATTCTTCAAAAAATCGATTCAGAATCAAACATCCATAGAATAGGGATAAATATTCACGAATATAGATACTAAAATTTATAACATCAACGAGTCTTCATTTCTCGATGTCGTATTAAAAAAATGGTTTAAACTTTTATGTAAAACCGTGCCAAAGCTGTAGCTTGTAGCTTAAATAAACAAGGCATTAATGCTATTATTTGAGAAATATATCTACGGATATATTAGATGCGTAGTAGAACATATCCGAAAACTATTAAAGTGCCGAGAGATAGATAAATGTTATTACGTGTAATCGACTCCGATCAAAACTATTTCAATGGGGTTACTTTACTACTTTTTGCAATAATTTCGAGACTCCCGTGGAATTCCTCGGGTGCGTCGACAGGATGAATGGAAACCGGTTGTGTGCCAAGTCACGGAGATGGCAAGCCCCGAGAGAGTCGCTTCGCGGTTAACTCGCGGAAATGATCCGGAAGATCAGAACGCTCTCTCACTCTCCTTCTCTCTCTCTCTCTCTCTCTCTCTCTCTCTCTCTCTCTCTCTCTCTCTCTCGAGCGAGAGCTCGTTTGCGATCGGGACTTCTCTCGGTCGTTATGCCGAAGAAGCACCGAAGTTTCCGCTTTCGACAAGCGCTCTCGAGGAGCAAAGTGGAGAATCGAGACGTCGCCGTCATTGAGGATACAGCGGGGCAAATAGAACGTTTTGTCACAAAAATCGTAAAGCCAACCGAGAGAGCACGGTTGCTAAGCTCGTTCCTCGCTTCCTATAACTTTCACGAGATCTGATAAGTGCGTTTACTACAGAGCCATAATCGAGAAACTATATCGAATAGTCGGAGGAGATCTTGGCCGAGAGCCTCAATCTTAAAATTCTCGAGCAACGTTCTTGCTAAAAATTATCATTTCCGCTGTACAATATCAGGGTGTCCACTCAAATCTTGTAAACAAATTTTCTGAGAATTATATGATCTTCCAGGTATTTTCGTTTAAAATGAGAATCATTTGTAGATGCAGCTTTTAAAAATAAATTTCTTTATTGTATGCGCTTTCTAATGTTTCCTATTCATACGAAAACAAAGAAAGTTATCAAAATGCAATTTTCCTAACATTTAATACTGATTTATTAATCATAAAATTAATTTAGACAAAGTGCAATATATCACTATATCTAAACGCTAAAGATATATGCAAAAATATAAAATAAAAATATAAAACTAAAAACAAATATAAGAAATATAAAAAAATGTAAAACAAAAAATAATTTATTATAAACGTCTTAAGGAGTATTAATTTATTTAAATATTATTAAAAAATTGAACAATTTTTTATGAAACTTACACATAAGACCTTGATACCAAAAAGAGATCGTCAATAAAATTATCAAAGACACAATTTTTGAAAAAATTCCCAGAGTCTCAATAAAATTCCATGAGAATTTCCGGATTTTTCAAGGTAAAAAAAAAATCTCTGACAATCTCCGGTTTTCCCGGGGAGTAGACACCTTGAATATTGCTATTCAGTTATTTTTATTAAATCAATTAAGGAAGTGTTATGCTATAATGGGTATACTGTTTAAATTTGTAGGCGAAAATTAAATACAAACTGGTATATGCAAAGGAGATGATTGATAATTGCGATTCTCCCTGGTTGCTCTCGCTGCTCGACAAGGGGGATTAGGCTACACACGTGTCAGTTTTCGACGGGCGCGTTTAAACGCGGAAAATATGTAAATCCGCCATTTATAAAGCCATACATCAAGCTCAACGCTATTCCACTCGTGGAAAAGGAAGGAAGGAAGGACGATAATGCGACCTGCCTCGCGTTTACGAGAACATTGAGTGCACCTGCACAGTGTTTAGTCTCCTAAACATTATTTAGTTAGGACTTAGACACACTCAGAGATGCTGAATCATAATTATGTGACTCTAACACGAGCATGTAATTTCTTTTCATCTCCCGAATGTTCACTTCCCTCTCTCGTGCTAATTCTTTATTATGTATCGCGTACGATACTAATTTTTCGTCGCATAACGAAAGCTATTTTCGAGAGATCCGACAATACGTAATAAATAACACGGTCATTTTAAAACGTACTCATGTAAGAGACTATTAGAAATCCAACTTGGATTTAAATTTTCCTTGTCCATCTTTTCAATATCCGTGTTCATGAGCTGATAGCTGACTGCGTTGCGTATCGAACGGCGACAAAATCGCCGTGGAAACCCACGCGATCGAACAAAATGAAAAAAAAAAAAAAAAAAAGAAAAAAGAAAAAAGAAAAAAAAGAGCCGACGTCACGATATATTCCGACGAATTCAAATGCCGCTATATTACTCGAGCCAGTACTTGCACGCGTGTTACGTTACACGCCCACGGCCGTGCTACAAGCGAGACACGTCGCGGATTTCCGTGCGGGCGAGCTCGCATGCGAGTACAAAACACCTTGCATAGGGTCGCAAAAAGGGATGGGCGGGGGTGGCGACGAGGGGGAAAGGGAAGCAGGGAGACAGACTGGCTTCGAATCTGCATGCCAAAACCATTTCTCTTGATCGGCGGCGGCGGCCTCTCCGCCTTTAGTTAGACGCATTCAGGCGAGTATCGCGCGCAGGGACGCAGCTTATCGCGCGCTCGCTCCAGAATAATTCGATTAAGAGTGAATTTTCCGGGCGACCGACCGGCCGCAAGAATAGAATCCGACGAGAAAATAAAACTCTCTCTCTCTCTCTCTCTCTCTCTCCGCGAATCGCGATACGCGACAAACAGATGTCTATTAGTGCGGGAAATCTTGGGGGATTCGAAAAAAGCTTTGCAAAAATAAAATTTCACGTATACGTGAGAAACAAATGAATCAAGATCGCACATAAAAAGATCAATCAATATGTGCTACATTAAAATATAATTAGGAACAAGAGCGTTTTCAAAAGAAATCTTGGCAGAGATCTTCACATTTATACAGGATGTCTACGCAAATCTTGTAAAAAAAGTCAATGAAAATTCCCTGATCTCCAAGATATTTTCGTTTAAAATTCCATGTAAAATAAGAAAATTTGTAGATGCAGCTTTTTAAAATAAGTTCCTTTATTGTATTTTAATGTTTTCTATTCATACGAAAATGAAGAAAATTACCAAGAATGCAGCATTTAATATTGATTTATTTTTTTTTAAGTAAAAAAAAATCCTTAACAATCCCCGGTTTTCCAGAGAATAGACACCCTGTTATATCTTTGTAGAAGGAAAATAATATCGCTTTGCACAGAAAAAGACAGCAAAAAAAGTCAATAAAATTATTATATAGATAGCATCCGAAAAAAAGAGATGTCATTCATTTCGGATTAGTCCTGATTTTTTTATTCGTCCTATTGAAGTTCTACGCAAATGGAAGGAATATTCTTGATTCGGAGATCCTCGGGGACCTCTCTTCTCCCTCTTTTCCCCTCCACGCAACCTAAAGGCGACACCTTAGATCGGAAAAAAAGCTGCGCTCTTTCGTGGCATTCAGGCAGCATTCGAAGGCAACCGCCGCGTTCCCGGCTCCGCCTTATCGCTGCCTGGCTTTCAATTTATTACCACTTGGCGAATAATTACCGACAAGAGGCGAGCCAAGGGCTCCTCTCTCCCCTTCGAATAACGGCAAGCGTGCGCCTTATTGAGTACAGGGCACAGGCATTCAGTAACGACGAATCGAATCGTCGCCGTAGTGCAAGAGAAAGCAAAGAGAGTGAGAGAGAAGGGGAAAGGGAAGAGAAGAGAGAGAAAAATGTAATTAGGTGCGCGGTAATAAAAAAAGCTACGAATAGCACAGAAATCGTCATCTCAGTCTTACGGTTCCTATCTTCGGAAAGGCATTGCGACTGCATCGAGAACAAAAGGAACAGACCCACCTCCGTTATTAGAAATCTCCCATTGATTGCAAGTCAAAGGGACGCTCTTATCAGTGGAATAAAAATGATTTTTTTTTTTCACAAAAATAATATCAGACTGTATTATATTTAATAGATATTTTAACATATTATTTAAATTATTATAATAAAATGATTTGATTGATGACTCTCGATTAAGAAGTTCGGCAAAATTGGCAATTAAAAAATCAATAATATCTATATCATCTTTCTCCGATTACGCTTATTTAACAACCCGAAAACTAGCCGTTTTAAAAATTGATGAAATCTTATTTTTGATTCAGATACATAGATGAATGCTTCAGTCATGATCGCACAAAAGTCAGGACATTTAGCGTCACGTAAAAGTGGGCCTTTAAGCAGCGAGAAATTAATTCTTCTTTCTTGGTCGAGGCGGCGCGCGCTCGGATTTTCAAAGGAGGTTCTTTCGCCGACTCGGGAATCTGTGAATTTTCTTTAAAGCACGCGAAAAGTCGAGCAACCTTCGTTCGACGCGGCGAAAAAGCCAGGGAAAGAAAAGAAATGGGGGGAAAGGGAGGGAGGGGGGAGGGGAAGAAAAGGGGGAGAAAGGAGAAAGGAAAGGGGAATTGCGCGAGTCGAGGAAAACGGAGAGAAGGAATTCTCGGCGTCCCGGAAAAATGTGCATTGTGTGCACGCACGAGGGCAACTACTCTCTTCCCTCCCCTTCTTTTCCCCTTGCCGTCCCTTGTCCTATCCCTATTTTTTCCGTTTCGAGAGGAAAAGGAGGAGGAGGAACGAAAAAAGAGAGAGAGAGAGAGAGAGAGAGAGAGAGAGAGAGAGAGAGAAGGGGAGGACAAAATTCCGAATTTTCGCGGACGTTTCGCTGTGAAAGGATCGCGGAGTCGGTTGCTCGCTCGCGTTTTCCGATGAAAGGATTTTTCAGCGGAATCCTACATAATAGACCGAGATTCTCGTATTCGTAAATAACGCGTTTACGTTAAATAAATCGCCAGAAAATTTAAGTCCCAAATTTAAAAATGGACGAAATTTTCTCCTACACAATAGGTATACGTTTCAAGCTTCGTCTATTTCTTTCTTTTTCTTATCTACACGAATTCTTTGTTTAATTTCAAACGGATTACAATATTTCAACAATAATGTCGAGGTATCGACAGCTTCTAAATTATAGATAAGCGAATAAAGAATAGAAAGTACAGAAAATTTTATGAAAAAAACCTCTAAATCTCTTTCTCTCTCTGAAAGAAAAATGCTAAATTACATCAATAAATTGTAACTTTGTTATAATATCTGCTTTATGAAACTGCGTTGTGTTGTCATACAGCTTTTCATAGTGAATGGTTATTCTATTTTCAACACGATAAATTATCCTGAGAGAAATAATTCTTCAGGGAGAGAGTGAGAGAGTGAGAGAGAGGGGTGGGGGAGGACAGGAAGGGGAGAGAAAGAGAGAGAAATAATTACACACACTAGTATTAATAATAATAACAATGCAGAGACAACGGGCGCATCGCGATAGATAAATTCTCGCTGAATGTAACACGCGTTTCGAATGCAACGCCCGCGAGCTTAACCCGATCATCATCCTCGTGAAACACGTAATGCACCCGCGTGCATTACGCATGTACAATGGAGGATGCACACGTGTAAACGCGACAAATAAATTTCCGACGAGCGCGGACGAGCGCGGGATACACGAGCGAATTTAACGCGACGCGTCACCGTCGCATAATGTTGCGATACGGTTGCGCCTCGCGACACGTGTTTTATCAGTTGACCATATACATATATACGCGTGTGCGTGTGCGTGCTAGCGCGTGAATTTATACCGCGTCCGTACGCGTGCACATGCATCCACGTATAACGCGCACAATTGTCGACAATCGCACGTGCGCGCCGGCAATTTACAAGCTATACGCACGCTGTAATCGCTCGTATAAACAATTTAATTACGTATATGCGTCCGAGATAACACGCCTCTCAATAAACGGCATTACAACATGGCGGACTCGGTCGGCCGTCCGCGTCGTGTAATCATGTGTGCAAACAATAAAATTGGATATCTCCCCGCGTATACATATGTGTGACTCGCGTTGCGAGTTTTAAATAGACGAGTTTTAAATAGGCGTATCTTTAAATACGCGCGGTGTGTGTATATTAGCGTGAACGCGTGCAGCGTCTATCTCTTACTGCAATAAATCGGGAGATGCTTCGATTCTGAATCGATATTTTTTGGAGAATTGATCTTTTCTTATTAAAAAAAAAATCGATTTTTCCGATGCAAGAATCGATTTTTTTAATGAAAATCAAACATCCCTATTCGTTACCGAAAATACAAGTCTCTCGTTCTAAACTTGGCGATATATATTTCACAGTTTTATTCGCAATTGGTTTCCGTTGCCAACGCTCTCGCACGCCGATTCGCTTATTGGCACAAAAGTCGTCTCCTCTCCTAATTAAAGAAGAAAGACAAAGATCGCGAGGGCAGATGAAGAAAGACGCGCGAGGGGACGGGTTTCCACGGTGCATCTCCTAATCCACGTTTTTATCGGATGATTCGCTCGCCACCGGCGACACCGTGCACAATGTGCCTCCTTAATTCTCCTGCTTTCGTGGCCGTGCCGGGTCGGAATCCCATAAATCGCCCAAAAATTCCCACCGGAGAGCACCCGCCCCGTCCGTGGACGTAAATTACCGGCTTATTTCCGCGGCCCGGCGCGTCATTCGGATAAATAAAAATATTTATACCGAGGCCGCATGCACTCGGACACTAAATTAAACTCCAGTATCCAGTGTCCCCCGATCTTTCTCTCCATCTCCCTTTCTCTCTCTCTCTCTCTCTCTCTCTCTCTCTCTCTCTCTCTCTCTCTCTCTCTCTCTTTCTCCCCTGGGGCGATGAGCAGGGCAAGAGGTGATTATGCATGCCCTCGTCGAATACGAGCTCGATTAACTCTTTATTTGTTGGTGTATTTTAAAGTCGAGTGTGCTCGTGTGTAATATGAATTAATGAGTTTAGTTTTAGAGTGTGTTACACCATTATATCCGCGTTTCTATCTGCATCTTATGTAGATTTGAGAGAGAATGTGTTCTTAAATATATTATAATGTTGCTAAAAAAAAACGTTCAACATTTTATTATATCTATTAAAAAATAAAAAGAATAAAGAGCGGGTTTTTGAGAAGTAAATAGAGTGGATGCACGTGCAATATATTGGCACTCATAAATTTAACAATTCGCGAAACTCTTAATGAATTAAAATTTACATATCATATTTATGACTAAAGAATACAAACGTGTCCCAAATCGCTTATAAATAATGACGCAAAATATAAATGGGGTTCTGTCCTAGACTGGACTCTCTTTAGTGAAATGAAAGCAAAATGGAAATAGTGGAATACAAACGATCAAATATACATAAAAATTGTCAAAAAGATTTAATATTGGTTGTTAATACTCATAGATATCTTCAAAGGTCAATAGTCATCCATCCACCACAAAATTTTATTCAGAATTTGCGGAAGAAAAATTATATAATTTAGGTCAAATAGCCGCCTGAAAATTTAACCGTGATGGAGTAATGAATAAATAGTAAGGTGAAAATTCAAATTTTAATAAAACGTGACTTATCAATGGAGGAACCATAACAGACACAAATTCAAAACCAATTACGAAAATGCAGTCAAGTAATGTTTCGTAACAAGATTTAAATGGCTATGCGAGAGAAAGACAAGCGGGCACGAAAACATATGAGATCAACAAGGCGTACAAAATTACAAGCAAATAGACATTAAAGTTATTAAAGCGCAGCTAGTTCAAATCTTGCCAAGCATATATCAATAATCGGCAAATTAAGAAGAATTAAGTAATCTCGTGTCACTCTGCAGATTAAGGCTAGGCATTAATATGGCACAACGCAAAATTTCATATAATTTAAATAAATTATCAATTAGAGGTGTTTTTTTCTTTTCGTGAACAAGCAGAATATAATCCGACAGTTTCTCGACTTGAAATCGCAGAATAAAATCGCCGATTAACGGTAATTTCGTCGATAGCGACTCGCGGCAAAATCGCAGGGAGATATTAGCCGCGCCGGTAGCCGCTTTTTGGCAACCATATGCCATGCGCTCTTTTCGGTAGCCCGGACGTTCATTATCAAGAAGAAAGGCGGGAATAAAAGGAGGACGAGAGAAGAGAAGAGAAGAGACGACGCGTCTTCGCGCTTCCTTCTGTCTCGATAGCCGGGTGCGTACGCGCGTATCGTTTGTAGTCGTATCGACCACCTGGGAACGCCGACGATCGAAAGAGATCGAACAATCATAGCGCACAGTCACGATTGCCTCGAAAGAGCGGCCGAGAACGGAGAAAATGAGAAAATTGAACGCGCGCGAGAGGAGGAACAGGGGGTGAAAGAGGGAGAGGAGAGAATGGCGTTGTTGTTATTATTATCGCGAGTGAGGCCCACAAAACGGGCCGCTTCCATTCGCGTCGAAGAAACGGAACTCCGGCGGATCGATCGACTGTTGTTTAAACGATACTCTCGACTATATAAGGCCGCCGAAATTGCCGGCGCGGGACCACCTATTACGATCGCGGAACTAATCACGCCACCGGGTAGATTTTTTCACGAAACGTTTTACAGTTGCATTCATCGATCGACTTTACAATCAATTTATAATAGATATGTAGCAGGTAAGGTTTTTATATTAACCGCTGTATATTCTTCTTGACGTTTTCCGAATGTCATGAATTTTCATGGATCAATGGATCGCGATGTATGTTTCACGATGTAATTTTTTACGAGATCAGGATTAATTATTAATTAATTTGCTGCGCGTGAATAGAATATCAGTCGAGAGACCATTACGATTGACGTTTTTTTTCCTGATTTTTTTTAACTAACAATATTTCGGTTTTAATACAAACCGCGTTTTTTGGCAATATATTAAAAAATAATCTTAAAATTATCTGACGTCTAAAAAAGAATATTTTCACTGTCAGTAAATTGAAAAAAAAAAAATCAAATATTACAAATTTAATTTTAGATATATTGACCAAAATTTCTAACAATTTTTATTGTAAAGCTATATTATTACTTTTCGCATTTGTAAAATTTAATCCACACACAACTTTACTTTCAAATATGTCTCTTCTTCCATATAAATGCAACAAATTATTATGGAACAATTTTCATTGTATTCACTCAGGAAAGGTTTCAGTTTATCGATCACTCGATTGTTTATTGCAGGATTTGTCTGTCGGTGTTCCTTTCGGGAAAAGGGTTGATTCAGAAAAAAGGAAATAATATTTCGTAGCGCCCCTTCCGGATCGTCTCTCTCTCTCTTAGCCTCCCTTTTTCGCATTCAGAGTATAAGGGAGTAGAAGGGGGGGGGGGGGAGAGGAAGATCCGGGGCAATGAATGAGAAAAAAGAAACTCAATCGATCGCGACGGGTCGAAGGAACTCTCGATGTGTCATTGATCGAAATGAAATCATCGGCGTGCATTTTCTTCGGCGACAACAATGCGAGCGCCGATCGTTCAAAGAAGGGCTCGAAAAGCGCAGGTAATGCCCGTCGTTGTTTCCTTTTCGTGTTTCCATCATCGGAAGTGATTGACAAACGATTTCGGGGCTAATGTCGGTTGCCGCTAACCACGATTTCTTATTTAACTAAATAAATTGCAACTTGCCGCGAGAGAGTAACAAATGTAACTATTGCTAATAAACAGTAAAAATCTTAGAGTGATAGTATGGTTAAGCGATTTATATTTAAAGTGAGCCATACAAATCGCGCAAACTGTACGAACTCTCATCAAATTGTACGAATCAAATATGCTATTCTAAATTTTTCGAACCGAAATAAGAGAGAGACAAAACTATAATATTTAGAGTTATTTTTGTCAATTTTATAGCAATAGTGTATTTTTTTCTACAGGGTGTCTACTCAAATCTTGTAAAAAAATTCCCTGTCAATTCCCTGATCTTCCAGGTATTTTCGTTTAAAATTCCAGGTAAAATAAGAAAATTTATAGATGTAACTTTTTAAAATAAGTTTCTTTATTGTATGCGCTTTCTATTCATACTGTTTTCTATTCATACGATTACAAAGAAAGTTACTAAGAATGCGATTTTTCCAGCATTTAATATTGATTTATTAATCGTAAAATTAATTTGGACAATAACAAAATGCAATATATCGCTATATCTAAATGCTAAAGATATATGCAAAAATATAAAACAAAAATAATTTATTTTAAACGTCTTATGGAGTACTAATTTATTTAAATATTATTAAAAAATTGAACAATTTTCTATGAAATCTTACATAAGACCTTGATACTAAAAAGAGATCGTCAATAAAATTATCAGACATAATTTTTGAAAAATTTCCCTGAATCTCAATAAAATTCTCAATAAAATTCCACAAAAATTCCCGGATTTTTCAAAGTAAAAAAACCCCTGACAATTCCCGGTTTTTGCAGTAGACACCCTGTTTTTTCTAATTGTAAATAAGAGGGAAACATTTTGAAACGCGATAATTTCGAGAGATGATTTTCAAAAAATATCCGATAATAACCGACAATGGCAATAAACGCAGAATTAACGGATATAACACTAGTAACGTCGATATCGCGCGATGTTGTATAATCGAAAGGATATTATCCCACGTGTGCATCACAGACACATACACACTTTCTCTTTGTCCATCGTCCGCGTTAATCCATAATGCGCGCGCACAATACATCCTTTTTTCCATTTTACGGCTGTCGCAGTCGAATTCGAGAATAGAACGTGTGTCCCCGCACCTTTCTTTCTTTCCCTGTCTCTCACCCTCCCCCGGTATCGAATTAAATCCTACCTGGAAATCGTCGTCGTCGTCCTTCGACGTCGCGATCCTTTCGTTCGAAATCGCACGGGCGAATTAGCTGGTAATTGTTGTCCTCGAAAAGAGAGAAAACGAATTACTCCTTCCCGACTACCTGGCGTGGAGAATTTATTCAGGTATACACGGGGCACACACAAGTTTAAAGTCCACAGTGTATCATCTAACTGCCATCATTTAATACAACGTTAATTCGATATTACGTCGCGCGAATATCAAGAATGAAGCGAGAAACCTTGACTAAAAGTAGCGCAAACTTTGCGACCTTGCAATTTTGAAAGTGTCGTTCTCAATAAGTTTGTGGATGACAAAACTTTAAAATCTTTCGCAGTGATTAAAAAAAAAAAAAAAAAAAAAAAACTTTCAAATTTATAAACCTCAAGCTTATTTAACGTAATTAATTTTTACATTTCTAAAGTAAAAGACTAACAATAATCAAGCTGAAAATTGTATTATTTGATCACTAGTGAATGATTACTAAATCGAGAGAGCACAACAATATTTTTTTTAAAATAAATCAGTGTTAAGTAATGAATCATATTAACAACCATAAATAGTCGAGATTTTCCCATATTTAAAGCGACATAAATTTCCGTAATTACGTGCCACGTCAGTCGGTAATTTTTACGCGAAGTTATAAACAGAGAAAGAGAGACAGAGAAAAAGAGACAGAGAAAGAAAGAAAGAGAGAGAGAGAGAGAGAGAGAGAGAGAGAGAGAGAGAGAGAGAGAGAGAGAGAGAGACTCGTCAATTGCTTTGTTGATTGGTCTGTACCGCGCGTATGATCGGCAGGTCTTATGAACCTGCGACGTGTGGAGAACGAACATACAAAGTGCAGAGTCGGCATTCAGCGAGAGAAAGGCCGGCGCGGAGATCTCGCGGCTCTCTCTATCATTGCAGCAGGGCATCCTTCGAGTCGAATTATCGCCCCACGAATTTGATTACGGCTTCTGAAGGTGCCGGGGGCGCGCACGGATGCCGGGTAGAGATGGGTGACGCGGCAACAAGCATTGTAGGTCGTTTAATAACTCTCAGTGGGTGTCTACCGCAGGCCACTGGTGTTATTCGGCCACCTTTTATTCCCGCTGAGGCCTCTCCTCGACCCCCCTCCCCCCTCCCCCCCCCCCGCCACAGCGGAATCCGAAAACGGACCGGGCCGACTTCAAAGAGGCCACAATGCGACGGATCACCAGGTACTTTCACGTAAGGTGGCTTAATTGGAACGCGACTGGAGAGCCCCGTGTAAAGAGAGGTGCGAGCTGCTTCGAGCTCGAACGGAGGAAGCGGACTACTTCGAGTCGATTAATTTGATTTATACGTCCGATAATTCGCGCCGGAGGCGTCCAATTGCGAGAGCCGTTATATATTTCGTGAGACGTTAACCGATTGATAGATAAACGATAATATTTCGTAACAGTTTGTTCTAACATTTAAATCGATATTATACCTTGTGTTAAATCATATATATATTTTTATACAGTCTCTCTTAAACAACGCTGAATCACACACACATGAACACATGTGAATCCAAGAAAGTTGTATCGTGACAACTGAAAGAAAAATTGTGTAGTAAACTACACAATTCTATTACAAATTGCCGGCTTGTGTGAACATTGCTCGTGTGAATAAGTCCGCTATAGCTTTTATTCGCCCTCCCTCCCCTTCTTCATCATAATGCTACCGTATAAGGCGTCCCGCTTGACCGGCGGGGCACTTAACGTAGGGCGAAAAGGCGAGAAAGAGAGGAAACGGATCGACTAGGACGAGGTCAAAGCGATCCTCGACCAAGTTCGACCGGCGCATATTATATCGAGTCGATGGGGTATACTGTCGTTTGTCATCCGCCCAGCTCTTACGAGACGGAGCCCGTTCGTATTTTCGTGACGCAAAAAAAAGGACGCGGCGGGAGAAGAAGATGAAGAAGGAGAAGCGGCTAGACGGAGGAAGAGGACTCCGGTCGCGCATTGTCGCGATTCACAAAGGCCACAAAGGAGGACGTGTGAATCAGCAGTAATGGGGATAATGCAAAACTACGGACGCGGGAGCCGCGAGGGAGACACGCGGGGGATACCTGAGGGTTATCGAATCCGTAGAGTCCGGCTAGATGAAGGAGAGGGAGGGAGGGAGAATATCGTCGAGCGAAACTTCGGGCAGGATCAAGGACTCTAGCGTAGCCGAGACGTCGAGTGTTTTCCTCCGGTTTTCGAGCAATGTCCGCGAAGATCGAATGAAAAGCGAGACTACGAATCTGAGATAAATCTCGCGTGTATGTTTTCATAAAGTAGAGAGAAACATCGACGAGTGTAATTCTATACGTTTTGCATTTTCTACAATGTGTAAAAAAATCGAGAGGTAGATTCCTTAAATAAACGATACAATTGTATAAAGAAAGTTTTTCATAGTGTTATAAAACAGGGTGTCTACTAAAAAAAAATCTCTGACCTTTCAGGTATTTTCGTTTAAAATTCCAGGTAAAATAAGGAAATTTGTAGATGCAGCTTTTTAAAATAAGTTTTTTATTGTATGCGCTTTCTAATATTTTCTATTCATACGATTACAAAGAAAGTTACCAGGAATGCAGTTTTTTTTCCCAGTATTTAATTAATCTTCTAAATATAAAATAATTTTAATCTTCTAAATATCTTCTAATAATCTTCTAATTATAATCTTCTAAATATCGTATAATTTTAACTTCCCGACTAGAATAGAATTTTTATTATTGTCTTTATTTTAATAAATATTAGACTTGTCATTAAAGCGTCGAAAATCACGATAGACGCGAATGCGCGATCGGAGTCGATTAATTTAGATCGTGCTTGCGAAAGAACGGCGCGTCTTTCTTCGAAAAAGAAGGGTCTCGACAGAAGCCCGCCATTATCCCGGATATACCGGAATATGCTGTCTGTAGGTGTAGGGGCTGCGGCCAATCGAAAAGGAGGGTGTCATTGTTGCGTGTCGCGCGCGAGAGCAAGCCGTGCTTTTAAAATCGCGCAGTCCAAGCGAGGGCGAAGGGGGTCAGAGAGAGAGAGGGGGGGGAGGGGGGCGCGAATTGAATAAAGTAACGATCCGCAATGGGCGACCGCGGATCCGCGTTATCTGGATGCCACAGATTGGGGTTGCCTGGACCACCATTCGGGCTGATCTATCAGATAGGGTAAACAGTACAATGATGGATCCCTCAACAATTAGAGCAGTCGAAAGTTTGCGCTTCTAGTTAGAGAAAAGAAACTGTCCATCCTGTGTATGGAAAAGATGAGAACCGCTTTCTCGGAGATGGAAAAAATAATGAAAAGTTTCGACGAGAATGTAATGGTGTGCCTTGTTTATGTTTACACTATCGGTTATCGAGAGTCATTCTAGAGAGAAGGAAGAAATTCTTAATCGCGACAGTGTGACTCATCCCTGAAAGGAGTTGTACAGAGAGAGAGGGGGCTGAGGAGGAAGGGTCGATGAAAAGCACGTGACCCTTCGATGAGATGGCTTAGCTAATTCAGAACTTCAGTTGCATCACTTTGGAATCGATTTCGAACTTGTATTCGATACGACATTTCCGTCAGAAACTCGGTATTGATACAACGTTTTTTTTTCGGCAATCGTAATATTTTAATTACATATATCTTTCGAATATTTAAAGTCTAATTTTATCCAATTTATCTTTTTTTTTTAAATAAACATTTTGAAAGAAAATATTAAAATCTACAGTTTTTATGCAATATATATATATATATATATATATATATATATATATGTATACAATTTCAATTTATATTGTTAAATACAAGACTGTCTTGATTGATTTGACATGTTACAAAAATTCTTTTATCTCGAATAAAGCTACTAATCTTTTAGCATCGTATTTTTCGACCTTTCTTGTTACTCCAATTCGTACAATTGTACTGCGCGTTTAAAATCCTCGAAGGAGGAATCACGTCGCGACGACGATCGTATTTCGCCTTCAAGGACGGCCTTAATAACGTCGCACCCTATATAGCGCTGGGCAACCCTCGCGTTTTTGTCGCGTCGCAAGGAGAACACGGCGGTTTTATCTCACAGAGCGGGGCGATTCTTGTTATAGAGTAAACAGTACAGTAGCGAGCAGCAGCACGATTACGATGAAAAGAAGTTATGGAAAATAGGTCTCGAAAGAACCTATTTGCCTTTATTTAATAATTCATAAAGAGAGGCGAAAAAAAATTGTTACATTCATATATTCGAATCTCGGAAATGTAACAAATTTTTTTTTCATTCTTATATAAAGTAGAGTTTCGTTATCTTTATAAAACAAACTATTAAATTTTTCCGGCATCTTATATATATACTGACTTAAGATATATCTATTATGAATCTTTTTAAAGAGCTGAATCTTAATTAATATTGCCTGTAACTATTATATTTCATAACATTCAGTGCTATTGATATTCTGATATATTGATTGCGAAAAAAATATTCCTGTAATATTTGCAATAAAAGAAGTTTCGGTATAAAAAGCGTTTACATTAATCGATAAAATTATTATTGGGTGCGTAATAATATCCGAAAAAATTCGTAAAAAAATATATATTGCGCGTGAAAAAAAAAATCTATAATTTTCTCAATCAATTATTTAGCCAATTTGTACAAGTGCAGTGGATTCATCATGTATTAAACTTTTAATATTTTATTCCCGCCAAATAAAATAAGAAAAAAAAAAAAGAGAGACTTGACGGACTTTAAGACAAATATTAGTTCGACGTCGCTATAAGTCAACATTGACAGATGACTTTTCGTTACAATAGTCGTGAAACCTCGCCTTAGGTCGAACGCTGCTGCGGAGAATTAAGATATGGGGAGAACGCGATCGCGGAGAAAGCAGAAGAGGTGGGGGATTGTGGGGGGCAGAGGGGGGCAGAGGGGGCAAGGAGGATAGAGTCGAAGAAACATCGTGGCATCGTGGAATGCAGCTGCACAATGCAGCGCAGGTCCTCCACCAACACCGACCGACTCGTGTATTATTACAGCACGCATATGTGGACCCGGACTATTCGACCAGGTCGACTTTTCTAGCTCGATCACCCTCGAGCGAGGTTATGACGCGAACTTGATTTAATGCCCGGATTAAGTGGATGCTTTATGGACGGCTTAATACATGGATCTGCGGATTTATGAATCACGGATGATCATGATGCCATTACCGTATACACCGTTTTTAATTCAATGAACGCTATTGTGCTACTGTTCAGTGAAGTCAGGACACTGTGCTATAAGAAACTCCCCGTATACGATTTAATATCTGATTTACAAGAGTTTATTATGTTGATGCTTTTCTCTCCCGGTTCCCAGTATGATTAAATAAATTCAAAAAATTTTATATATTGGTTTGCGTAGACAGATTTAAGAAATATAACGTTTTCATTTTAATTTTAGCATATATATTCTATATATATTCGCATAATAATGATGATATTTTTCTTTTTTAGCAAATACTTAAGTCGAAAAGTCATCGTTTTCTATATAAAATTAAAATTATTATATTATATGGCAGCTAAATTTGTTTACTTAATATGTTTACTAATAGTGCTTCATATATTGGAAACATGCATTCATGTTTGCAAAAAATACAAAAGAAATAACTGTATATTCCTTTTCACAACTTTCTCTAAATATTTTTAAAGATTTATTGCAACTTGTATGATAAAATATAAAATTATATATCAGACTACAAAAAGTAATGACATCATAATTGTCATATTAATTCTTCAGCTACTACGCATTAAAATAGCTTTCAAAATTACAAGTTAATTGCACTGCGATTACATCTTTTTATTGTGCAATGTATAAATTTTAAAATCCAAATTAGAAAATCCAAATTACAAAATAAAATTTAAATATAATAAAGTTAACGGCGTGTTAATAAAATATAATAAATTGTATTATAATTATAATACACAATATACGTATCATAATTGTATTATAATTTTATTTACGTATTATAAAAGTGAAACATAATCTTAATCACAAATGTTTTTTACAAACATTATTACCAATTTGTCACAAATTGCATTAGCCATTGTTGCAAGATTTATTGCAACTTGTATAATAAAATATAAAATTATATATCAGACTGCAAAAAGTAATGGCATCATAATTGTCATATTAATTCTTCAGCTACTACGCATTAAAATAGCTTTCAAAATTACAAGTTAATTGCACTGCGATTACATCTTTTTATTGTGCAATGTATAAATTTTAAAATCCAAATTAGAAAATCCAAATTACAAAATAAAATTTAAATATAATAAAGTTAACGGCGTGTTAATAAAATATAATAAATTGTATTATAATTATAATACACAATATACGTATCATAATTGTATTATAATTTTATTTACGTATTATAAAAGTGAAACATAATCTTAATCACAAATGTTTTTTACAAACATTATTACCAACTTGTCACAAATTGCATTAGCCATTGTTGCAAGATTTATTGCAACTTGTATAATAAAACATAAAATTATATATCAGCCTACAAACAGTAATGGCATCATAATTGTCATATTAATTCTTCAGCTACTACGCATTAAAATAGCTTTCAAAATTACAAGTTAATTGCACTGCGATTACATCTTTTTATTGTGCAATGTATAAACTTTAAAATCCAAATTAGAACAAAATAAAATTTAAATATAATAAAGTTAACAGCGTGTTAATAAAATATAATAAATTGTATTATAATTATAATATACAATATACGTATTATAATTGTATTATAATTTTATTAACGTATTATAAAAGTGAAACATAATCTTAATTACAAATGTCTTTTACAATCATTATTACCAACTTGTTACAAATTACATTAGCCATTGTTGCAAGATTTCCAATATTAGCTGTTACGATGCAGCTGAAGAATTAAAAATTAAAAAATATATTGCAAAAACTCACCGATATGTAGCTGTAGTAGTATTTGTAGTAGTATTTGCTGTAGTATTGTAGTAGTAGTTGTGTAATAGCGTAGTAGTAGTGTAGTATTGTAGTTATACCTGTAGACTGCAGTATCCGATTGAGAGAAAAGTTATCCTATAAAAAGAAATATAAAAATCTTAGAAAATAATATATTAACATCACGCATGAATACCGGCGATCAAATCGCAAATTTCAAGTAATATTCATACAAATGTATTATTAAAAATTTAACATGCTCACACAATTGTATGGTAAATACTGCATTTTTGATAATATAATTCATAAAAGCATATAAAAACCATAATCGCGAGGTCACATTATTAACTGAATAAAATAATTAAATCACGAGAATATAGCCGACGATAAACGAATCTATTTACCAGTGCCAATGTTAATCTTCGTCAAATGGTAGCCGTTCTCCAACGTCGTGACGACACACACACGCAAACCGACGCATATACGACACGGATACGAGTCGGATCGCGGAAAAACGCGACTAATAACAACCGCGTCTACTGAATAACGCGAATACGAGGCACTCGTCACTTTGTACGACGTACGACACACTTCCGATACGTTTCGACGGTTAAAGAACACGACGAGACTCGCCACTTGACTCGGCATTCGCGATACAAGGTTACATCTGCTCGATGTACGGAAGATTCGGACTCGCGCTCCATTACACGCTCGATTACGCGCTCACGACACGTCGCTCGCCGCTTTGTACGGCACTCTCGACATATTTCCGACGAATAAACACGAAACGCCGCGATATATTCGCGCACACGACTCCCGCTCGTTCGTTCGTTGATGACGTAGTACTTGATACATCTACGGAAAATTCGAAAATTATAGCCGCAGCGCGGCAACTTCATGCCGACGCGACGCCAGGGGGGGTACTAATCTGGCTTCGCGTCGCTTCGCTTATCGACCGTCGTGTGCGAATATCGGCGAGAATCCGTCCGAGCGTTACACGTGTATCGCGATATCACCGATTATGTACCGTATTCCCATCAAATCCGTACTCTTAATGCGACGTATCACTCCCGATCGCGACGAGACGCGTCACTCGTTTTGTCGCAAAGGTCGTATCTTGTGTCGAGACGGACAGGCAAGTTCGCGCGCGATATGTGACGTAGTATATCACCCGAAACCAAAACAAACAAGAGCGTCGCGTAGGAGTGTCGCGAGCAGTGTCGCAGTTAGGCGCCGGTTACGATCAAAATAAGGTCTTCAGTACTAATGTCCCGTACTTCGACTCGAATATAACATCGCAATAAATTCACTGTAATGGTAATAATGCGCATTATTCTCGGGGGAGTAAAATTTTGTTCTCTCTATGTTTTCAATAAGGAAATATAAAGATTGAATCTCGTAGACACATGAGATACGTAGATATAATAGGGTTTCACTTGGCGTTTTATCGATGCTTCGTGGCGTCTCTGATCGACCAATCAGAACAAAGAAGTTTCTTTCTTCTTTCAGGTTCTTCTTTCTTCTTCTGGGCAATCCAAGCATTTGTAGCGTCACACACAAGCGGAAAAAATGTTCATAGAATACATAAAATTTTATCGAAATATTTCTTAAAGGATGCATAGATTCCGAGAATTGTAAGTATAGAAAAATAGAGAGTATTAATTAATAATATTAATTGATGTTGTAGAATAATGAATTATATTATTTTTTTTTTTTAATACAAGTTATTAATATCTTTTTTCTTTTGTCAACTGTACATGATTGAGCATAAAATACGATATATGTACATCGAATCGAATTACGCGTAACATTTACAGAAACATATATTGTTGATATAACATATATTTAGCATTGAGAGAGAGAGAGAGAGAGAGAGAATATTAATAGATTTATAACCATCTTAGAATATATATATTGTCGTCTCATTGCGATCGAAATATTAGTCATCTTAAAATCACAATCGTAAGAGCCTATCCAGATAAATTTACATAGATACGCATAATGCATAAAGAAATTAATTAAGTGTCTAGGATGCCATATTGCTACCTATCTTGTTCGTACTAGACGATGATTGGTTGATTTTTCTATGCATCTATGCGTCTATGCAAACTAGTCTATATAGGCCCTAACCCGTGCTCTTAACATCTAGTAATATTTTCATTCGTCACACTATCAATTGTGAATCGGGCATTAAATATATAACTAATGTAAGTAATCATATCGTAATTAACATGTTATAATAATACTAATACAATCAAGATTATAATCGCGCTGAAAGAGATGCGAGAATAGATAGTCATTTTTATTGCGATATTATATTACGTTGAAAATACGACATTGTGTGCGATAAAGACTCGCCGGGATCTTCGTTCTCACTCATGTAGGACCCGTCTATTACGCCAACTTCGCGAGGGACGCGTCGCGTCGTGTCGCTTCGCGTCGCTTCTCCCACCATTTTCGTCATCGAGTCTTCCGCGTGCAACAACGACGGACGATCGGAGCATCGCGTTAATTAGCATGGGCAGCTATAATTAACGGAATCCCGTAACAGGTACGAATCGCATAAACAGCGGAGCATAACGTTCGTCGATATATTCAACTTATTAAGACGCGTTGCTTGTTCGTCTGAATCGCGATCGATATCTACATCTCGGGAGTGTCGCATAGCCTATTAATGTATTAATTAAGGTGCGCGATTAGCGATCGGCATTAGATTCATATCATTTAGCGTCACCGCATGCGCAGCTTTGTTCAGTCATTATCAATTATGGATATTTTATCACGTTAAAATATTTATTGTGTCTCATTTCTTTTCACAGTGTCCCGAGCAACAATGGATAATATAGACGCGGCGAGCGGCGAGAGTCGTGACGTCATTGTTTACCGCGGCGTTTTCCCGCGTTTTTTTTTGCGCTACCAATACTACCATTACTAGTCCTTTCGTAGACGCGTCGCTCACGTCGCTTCTTCCGCCATTTTCGTCATCGAGTCTCCCACGTGCAACGACGACGGACGATCGGAGCATCGCGTTAATTAGCATGGGCAGCTATAATTAACGGAATCCCGTAACAGGTACGTATTGCATAAACAGCGGAGCATAACGTTCGTCGATATATTCAACTTATTAAGACGCGTTGCTTGTTCGTCTGAATCGCGATCGATATCTACATCTCGGAAGTGTCGCATAGCCTATTAATGTATTAATTAAGGTGCGCGATTAGCAATTGGCATTAGATTCATATCATTTAGCGTCATCGCGTGCGCAGCTTTATTCAGTCATTATCAATTACGGATATTTTATCACGTTAAAATATTTATTGTGTCTCATTTCTTTTCACAGTGTCCCGAGCAACAATGGATAATATAGACGCGGCGAGACTCGTGACGTCATTGTTTATCGCGGCGTTTTCCCACGTTTTTTGCGCTACATTACTAAGTCCTTTCGTAGTCGAGTAAGGAGTATCGCGAGTATTGTGTGATATGATACGGGCGATTCGACAGTGTCACGCGTTATTGAAATCGTTTAAAGTGCGCGTAATAAGCGACAACGAGAGCGACGTGAATTAGTTTTTCGTTTTAACTCGATTGTTCTGTATGTAGTCGTGTATGTATCGCGAAAGTCGGGAGTGCCGTTGTAAAGTGAGACGCGCGATCTCGTTCCAGATTATCTATCGGATCGAAATGCGTTAAAAAACCGGAAGTGCCGTGCGACCGATCGATCGTAATTAGCCGCGTTTTTCCGCGAGTGATTTGTATCCGAGTGCGAGCGAGTGCTTCGGAGAAGAATGACGACGGCAGCGATTGGAGCGAGAAGGAAATTGTGGTGAGTAAATCCATTTATTCGTTACATTCTTGTGACTAATTATTCACCTGCTCGGGATGATTTAGCGTCGTCGAGTAACGTATTCATCGCGTCTTGACAGGCAGTTAACATTGTTGACTCGAATACATTACGACGATGTTAGAGATGTATATCCCGCTTTAATAAGAAGCGGGATATACATCTTCGTTAATATTCTCAGTCCATCGACAATGAGATAATAAATTTGGTTCTTGCGCGTATGAATTAACGTAATTTAATTTTGATGTTTTTTTAATTAGCAAATTAATAAGATTAATTTTTTTTTACATTCTAGATCAACTTTTGGCAGTGCAACCGAGATCCACGTCATGTAAGTTACACGTTATGCTGATTGTGAGTTGTATTCATCTCTGGTGAGTCGCATCATTTTTTTGTCTAGTTTTAAGGTAATGGATTAATGCAAAAATAATGAGTAATAAAAAATTATGAAACATTTCTCTATTTTTTAGTTAATAAATAAATTGGACTTTTAATTCTAATCGTTATATCACTTTATTAACTTATTTTTATTAATTAAACATTTAATTTTGTTTTTATACAAAATTTTGGAAACAAAATATATTTGTATTAATATATGTAACGATACTTGATAATATTGTTAGATTACTATTTTTTAATGTTTTTAAATTTGGAAATAATATAATAACAAAGAATTTCTCTCCGTTTTATTCTTGCAATATTTAATACATTATTATAAATATTTCCAATTGAGTGAAAAGTGAAAGATTTATAAATTTTACATCTCACACTTGTATTTTAATTATTAAATCCATTATCTTAAAATGAATAAATTTATATCTTTATAAAAATATTTAACTCTGGAAAGCATACACTTTTTTCTTAACAGTTTAAATTATTAATGTTATTTGTGTGATCAATATAAATTTATTTATTGGAAATGTACCTTTAAGAGAGCCATCAGTATTTATCATATTCATCAGAAAAGCTCAGGCCTCAGTGGTTTGAAGTGAAATTTGTTTATTGGAAAAGCGTCAACCAGACTAAATTAATTATATATATATATATATATATTGAGAAATGGCACAATCACTTTATTGAAAGTAATTTTATTTATTCGACAAGCGTGTTCGTCACACAAGTAACCAATATGAATTTATTTATTGAAAAAGCACGTTCATGCGTTAG
>OX424443.1:28935490-29105490 GCA_949152495.1 Lasius fuliginosus | reverse complement strand
TAATTATTTAAAATTGAACAATAAAAAAAATTCATTCGAATTAAAACTGCTGCAGTTTTGTTGTTGGCGATGTATTTTGATCAATTCAAAGGTGAGCTCTATTCATAAACCTGGAACTAGAAATCCATTTTACTTTTCTCATTGTTGTGTTATCTGGGAATGCTCTCGCATCAATTGAGATGGGCTACTATTCAGTGAACACAAGGTGGTAAATAACTTCTTTAAAAGTGAACTTGCCTTGGTTCTGGCATCCGGACCTTCAATTCGGAATGTCATTGTACAGTTTATGAATCGGACACAGCTCTGTTTGTAGAGAAGCGAAGAGCACCCAACGGGAACAAAGCTAACATAGGGAGAACCTATGGCTACATTGATCTAGCGATCCATCTAGTGTATAGTTCTACTACTGGTCTTGTCGGGGAATTTCAAATCCGTAGCTTAGTATATAAACCTTTTCAAAAAGTTCGATCAATATTTTAACAGTTTGACAGAAAAATGAAAAATAATTGTCTTGAAGCATTAGTTGGAATATTGAAATTATAGCAAATTACATTATATTCTATTAAGATAACAATTTTAGATATGAAAAATATTAAAATTAAGCTTACAAATTCGAAATTGATAATAAAGTTGCGCGGTTGAAAGATGAGAATGAGAATTCGAAATGATTCTCACAATCGCTCACACTAAACGATCTCGCTTTTGCCACTCGTGACATGAGTTATTCTTCCTTATATAATCAATTTAATGAGAAGCCGGTTTTGGCATCCTCTTTCGCTCAATACAAAAAAAATGTACCGACACTGAGTGCTGAGTAAACACTGATAAAATGTATAACTTATATTTAATTTAATGACCGTGTGTATGTGTATGTATGTGAAGGAAGTTGATCGTACTTTCAAATGAAATTTAAAGATAATTGAATATCATTATGTTGATTAACGAATTATCATAATAATCGGTAAACGTCCGTATAGCTTGTCGAATAAAAATTTATCTTGGAATATATTAATTTTATTAGACATACAAATGCGCCCGGTCATTGAATCTGATTGTCAGGAAAATTTGACTAAATGTGTAATCTGTAATCAAATTAATAATTGTTTTATTAATGCATTCCAATGATTCCTGCGGCAATTGAATGACAGTAAAAGATAATCAGATAACGTCATAATGCTGATTAACAAATTACAGTCAATAATTAACGAAATGTGGGTCTTTTTACCTGACATTATTTAGTTGACGAAACGCGTAAGCGATAATTAAATTAACCATTTTATTAGCGGAGATTGATGATTTTCGTGACGAACGGCGATAGAAATCTGATAACGTTGATTAACATAATATGAATAATAATTAAAAAAATAGATGACAAATTTTCAAATGAAAAGTCTTTAACAATTAATGCTCTGTTACAGATAATTGTATTCGGTATTTTTTAAAACGTTAATAAAAATATTAATTTTGGAATTGACAATTAAAGAAATTAATATTTACAATCTCATTTTTTTTTTACAAGAGTTTTAAAGTCAAGTTTTTCTAACAACAGTTAAATGATATTAATAGAAGAAAGCGACAAATCTCTGTCTTTTGTATATAATTTTATAACTTCTATTAGTTTTGTTATTGGGAAACAATTTTTATCATACCATTTACTTTATCTGATCTTACTTTCTGGCGATATCAATTTCGTACAGCAGTTATGCTGTATTATTGGAGGTTCTGCGCATACTTTCCTAATTCCTGATATCCGAAATCCCGCGCATTCCAAAGCAAGCAAGGTACTAATGAAGTCGTGAGAGGTCGGTCAGGAATGGTGACGCGGTCGAGCGCGCTTTCGGGCAACGGGAATCGAGAAAAGGGGAAGGGAAGGTGGAGATGATTTAGATTCCACCTAAACGATCTGTCTAAGCCGGCCTGACGGCCCGGCGCAGGTCAAGTTCATCGCCGTTCACTTGGTATAATGGATTTAATGAGAAGGTAGCCACCTCCGCGCATCCCGAGATGTGTCAGGAGTTACCCGGTTCGGGACAGGGAGAATCTCCCGTATCCTTGTTCACGCTTCCTGCTCGCAGGAGCACGCATGCTCGACGAAAGGGCGCTTGAGATGATCCTTCTGGGATCAGAAACAATGGACGCGCCTCTCGAGAGGATAACGATGAGGTGAAAATTGTCAGTTTGTCGTTCCGAAGGGGCGTGCACGAGGGTCCCTAATCACTGTTCTCGCGGCTGGTATCTTGTTATCACTCGCCGCGGGCTACTGTATAGTTTACGGCCCTTTCTATCCAGTCACCGGCCGAATTAACAATGCCGCCGTGACGTGTAACTATTCATTACGTCTTTTAGCGAGATACTCCGTCAAAATGACATGACCTCCTTCGGGAAAGGATGTTTCTGACAGGGATAACGAAAAAAATTGTTGAAAACATTTTTTAGACCTTTCATCGTACACACAACAAGAGCTTATGTTTTATTTCTTCACGTTTTTTGAGATTAAATTCATGAATTGAGTGTAAATTCTCCTTTCAAACATTGAAAATTGTACGAATTAATTCGTTGAACGTGCGTGTGCGAATAATAATAGACTGTAAAGTCTAAATTATAAAATTTTAATATAAAAATTTAAGATAATATTTAAAAAAATTTGCTGAAATAAATTCAATAAATTTTTAGTTTGCAAATGCTTTAAAAAAAGAATATCTTTGAATTATTAAATTTAATTTTTTTTTTTAAGTTTTCACATTTCGAATACTTTTAATATTCTTGTGTGATTAAAGGACTAAGAAATTTATTACATTGAGAACTGCAAAATTATTTCGCGTTGTTAAAATAAATCGTAGCCGTGTTGTGCATGTCGATGCATAATGCACATCGAAACTCGACGCTTAGGCGAAGCTTGGAAAAGACTAAGTAAGAAAAAGAAAAGGCTTCGACCACGCCGTTGCGTTCGCCTATTGTCGGCTTATTGTTAGAAAGAACGGCAGCTGTGCGATCGCCCGCGTGAACTGCCGTTTGGAAACTCGAGCCATTTATGCTTTCGCACCTTCACGCCGGTTTCGCTCCCCGAAACCGTGAAAACACTTTACGCTTTTCATTCAGGTAAATACTGAGATTCTTCTTTGAAATATTACGAATAGGTCCGCATGGAAACGAAGCTACACCAGCCAGTCCTTCTCGGTCAATCGGACTCCCGCTAAGATAAACTTTTCTTTGGCAGGATAATAATATATCTTTTCAAAATCTAGCCTTTTTACTCATACTCGGCATTCACGCATATTCCGAGTCTTTTGACCCGCATGTAAGCATAAGAAGCTATTCTTCTAGATCAACTTGTATAAAAAACTTTTTGTAAAGATTCTGAGAGATTCTCAATATAAATAAGTGATTGAAATAATATATAAATAATTGATATAAATAATTAATTTCTTTTTATATTAATTTATAATTTATAATATGAAAAGGAGACTCTAAAATATTCTTAATATAAAGCGGGCTAATTTCGGACCATCAGCAAATAGGATCATCATCAGCAAATATGATCCGAAATCAGGATCGAAACGTTCAAAATAAATAAACAATCTTACATCACAAAAGAAGAGTTATTTGCGCACCCATAACAGCGCTCGGCTCTTAATTAGCCCGCTTTATATTAAGAATATTTTATAATTTATAATTGATTCCTTTTTATAATAATTAACATAAATAATTGGTAAACAATATAAATAATTGATATAAATAATTGATTCCTTTTTAATAAGAGAATGATCTAAAAAGTGATTATTTAATTGAATTAATTTCTTCTATCAAATGCTATTACGAGATTAATGTTAAAATTGGAAGGGGAATATATCAACATATGATGCTTCGAAGGATAATATTTAACGTTTATTTCTCATTTACGGTACAATATTTATAGCTTACTTTTGTGTCGCTTGTAATGTTATACTCGGATAATCGATACAGCTTAAGGTTCATTGTAACGATACGAATACAAAGGTTACACGTCGTATAGCAGGAAGGTCTCGTTCTTTGAGAACGAGATGTTTTCCGCAGCTTATTTTCCCCCTCGCAAAATCGATTTGATCGACACGGTAAAGCGAAAACAGACCGAAAATAACCAACAGTTCCCAAGACAGAAACACTCCTGTATTTCTGTCAGTTAATAAATTAACAAAAATTATAATTAATTACTTTTCTCTTTTTCGAGTTATTATTAAGAATGTGCACGATAAAACCAACATTTTATAATATCTTACAGTGTTTCCGCAAGAAACAATGCAATATATCTGTCTAAAAAGTTAATAATAAATATCTATTTTTAATTATCTCATTATTGTACTATATGAAATCGTATTGTTGCTGACTTTTTTATTAAAAAAGAAAAAGATTTTATACCATGATTTCATATTATGATTTCATCCATATCATCATCCATATCATTATCGCGACGCGCATCATCGCGAATCTCAAATAAACATCGCTACATTTATGACGCAATTTTTTCACAGCAATTTCTTTACAATTTTTCCAGAATAAAATGCAACGCACTTATAAGAAAAAGTTAAATAGAATTTTTTATAAAAAGATTTTTTTAAAGTGTATCGAAATTTTCAACTCGCATAACTGGTGACATTGACCTCTGATTTTAATAATTAATTTAGTAATTAATAAAAAATCACCGAGACGATGAAATTTTACTTTCAATCTCTCAACCATAAGAATATTGTTTTATTAAAGTAATTTCTAAGATTAAAAAATGTACGAAAAAACTTTTTTATTATTAGTCAAGCCTGTGTGCGACTCCATCTTGGTTATATTATACAGATTGAATGTACCTTTGTAACCAGTTGTGGGAGTTGAAAAAGGAGGAAAACGGAGAAGATCCTTACGTCGTTCCAACGAAATCGAACCACTCGCGACAGGTTTCGGACATCATGCATGCACACGATTCCGTTTGTACTGCTTTCTTCGTCGACGGCTACGCTCATACGCGAGGATGGAGGCCGTAAGAAAGCGGATTCGCGTGCGGATATCCGGAAAAGCCAAGTTTTTGCTACACTATTTACACAGGGACTATGTACAATGCCTTCTTACAGGTCTCAAACACGTAAGACTAGTCAGTTGACGACACAGCGAGAACTCTCTCGGTCTTCGTTGTCATTCGTAACGACGTTATCATCGTTAATCCGTCCTTTGCTTCTTGGAATAGTCCGTTGGTCAGTTTTAATCTCGCTAGTAAAGCGACGCGATTATATACGCGAAATTCAACCGGGAAATGATGTAATTCTTCCTGGCCGCTCGATAAAATTCCTTCGGATCGAGCACCTTAAACGGCGGATGTGTCAAATCGTTGAATTAACAACGTTTTCTGAAGATTTTCTGAAGATTAAATATCTCTTTGTGTTTTAGCAAGTATTAATGATCCTATCTTTTTTCACAGCTTCTTCAACTTTTATTTAACTGGTTCGTAAGATTTTCATTTATCGATAGCGCTGAATTCGCTTTAATATTGCTAGAATCTTTTAAAGATTATTATAGAATTCTTCTAAAATTGAGATGCTTCGGCTCAACTGAGCACAAAAATTATATCTATCTGCAATTGTAGAATCCTGAAAAAATATATTTAATGTAAAAAAACTTGGCTTTTTTTGTCATACGTGATGAGGAATTGCTTTAGACAGTCGAGCGAGATGCTCGATAAGATGATTTGATGTCGTTAAAGAGATATTTGTCAATATGCTGACGTGCATCGAAATATCGGCGATGATAGATGTTCACCAGTGCACAGTTTAAAAGACGGATTATCTTCACTTCATTTAATCATACGTACATTTACGCAGTTGAAGACACAGTAAGGAACACAAGATAAACCGTGTAGTATCAAGTGAAGCAATTTTCTGTCCGTTGCACCTACGATGTGTATTTATTAACGTACGAAAACAGCGAGATTTCTTTACACAGATACCACATCCTCGGTGTCATATGGTTAAGCGATATCATTTGAAAATGTACATTGAATACAAATGTACTTGGTATCCTTCGAACGGATTCGTCTTCAGATCCGGTATAATCGCTTGAATCTCCGAATTGTGCATAACACTGTTGTTTATCAGTTGTCCCAGTTTTCTTGATGGGCGATATTAAAACCATTGTAATAACCAGACAAACATTCCGTCAGGAAATTGTAGAATAATAAAAGAAGTAGCGTAGACTCGCTAATTGTTTCGAAAGATCGAAACTCAGAAGTCATCTCGACGTGATGCCGCACCATGAACGTAATCGAGGAAAAAAGTGTTGTCTGTATCAATCAATCTGGATTTACTTCGCCAAGTGCCATATCTAGGTCCTTCACTAATTGTTGCTGGAGTTTTTTTTTATTACAATCCTTTTGTTCCACTGTCACATTCTCAGAACGAGAATTTTTAAGACACTTTCGAAGTTGTTCGACATATTTGCTAATGGCAATTTAACAGCTCGTAGCTGCGATATATTTGTTAATCTCGAAATACTCTTCAGAAAAAGATTTCTTCGTTGATGCAAGTCTGTTAAAATCCGCGACAGTCATTATGATGAAGAAATGGTGACGTTGTCGAAAAGTTTGACGAAAATCCATTCGGTAAAATGAAGAAAAGTTTATTTCAAAGAAGACCGTAAAGTTTATCTATAACTCTATCACATAACGTTCATCACTCCCGTTTCCGTGAAATCCGCGAGATTAGACGATGGAGAGGTTGACCAGTGCCAGTTGTTCTTCTTGAAGATACGTCAAAATCTCGATTTCGTTAGACGGTTTTTTTTTTTTCCAATCGGCGAAACCGCGATTGATGATACTCGTTTATCTCGCCTCGTCGAATTCGCGAAATTCGTTAGTCGTCGCGATCCAGCCATCGCGAGTCAGGCGTCATAGCAGCTGCTCGTCGAGGATAGATCAGAGCTACGCTCTGTCGGGTCAGAAGATAACTGTCAATGGCCGGCGAAAGGACTCGTTTCCCGGCGCCGGCGCCGTCTGGTATCCGCTATACTGGGCCATCTGCGGGGCCAGCAGACCTCCGGCCTGGACCGGTCCGGGATAGTAAGCTGGTAGGGTTGCTCCGGGACTCGCGGCCGACGATGTCGACGTCGAGCTCGCGCTGGACGAGCCCTGCTCTGTTCTCTCCTGTTGCTTGCTCGTGTCCGGCGAATCGGGGGCCGGCGATCTCGGTACCGACGATATGCCGACGACGCTACCCGGGCTGGGTTCCTCGTAGAGTTTGTTGGACTCGTAACTGGACCGATTGTAATCTGCGATGGTCGGTTTCTGATCCATGTAGAGTTTCGACTGCTCGAAGTACGCCTTCGCCGAGTCCAAGTAGCTTCGGTCCAGATAGGTCTTGGGGTTGGAGTCCAGGTACTTGGGGTCCGGGTACATGCTCATCGCCAGGGTGCTAGGCGGCATGTAGGCGGCGCGATACTTGTCAGCTTCCATGGAGTATTTCATGGCGTCCATCGAGCTCACCACCTGAAACACGAAAGGGGGAAACGTATAGCCTTGCGAATATAGTATAGAAGTTATAGATCTTTACATCCCGTATATGACAATCGCACACGGCTTGAATATAAATTTAAGGGGAGAAAAGTCAATTTATTGAAAATTCTCGCAAGCGGCATCGAGAGTTCTAACGAAATCTAGAGAATCTCGATGCCCCGTCATTAGTCTCCGCAGATCTTTGCATTTCGAGTCCGGGCCCGACGTTAGAAGAACGTACATCGCGACGGGTAAAAAGCAGGCGACAAATTCGAGAGTCGACGCATTCGATTCGGTCGGCGCGCGCAAATCGCGAAATCGGTGGATCCGGGCGACAAGACCCGGTCCGGAAATTTGTTCTGTGTCGAAGACAACGCTGCCAAACGGTCATAAATTTCGTCACGTTGGACCAAGCACGCTCGGATGACCGAGCTGCCGCGAGTTGAGAAGGGAACGACTGGCCTCGAGAGATGACGGTGTTAAAAAAAGAAGGAGAAGGAGAAGAGCAAGAGAGAAAGAGAGAGAGAGAGAGGGGGGGGGGGATAGCGCGCGTATTGCCGATTCTATAATTCGTGGACGAAGGAAGGACCGTGCGGGATCCTTTGTCGGATCGTTAAGCGGCTTTGTTCGGATGATTTACATCCAGTCTTAGCGATGCTAAGTCTCTCCCGCTCGCTACGACCAATTGATTACAGCGCTCGGTTTCTCTCGCCTCGAAATCCTCCCCCCTCTTCCCTTTCCCTTCTCTGCGATCCGCGAGAATCGCAACAGTGTCCGGAAATTAAAAAAATTCTCCTGATCGCGCGACGTTGAGATATTCGCGTTAAAATTCACCCGATCGCGACGACTCCAATAATTATTACATTAATCGTCAAATGATCGTATACGTATACTTTGCGAGATAATTTCTCGAAATAAAATTCCGGTCCACTCGAGGACCGAATTTTAAATTGATTTTGCACTGCTTCAGAAATTGAATATAAAATAACTTGAAACCCGGAGTAGCTTTTCTCGTCAACGTTCAAATCTTGAAATTTAAAATGATTATATCAGAAATTTTTTTAGACATATAAAATTACGAATCTATTTGCATAAATTTAGTGAGCAAGATAAATTTTTCGACGTAATTATCCATCAAGATTTATTCAATTTTTTTTACCGAATTTATATAAAATACAATAAATTTTATATAACATAAAGTGTGTCTATAGAATGCTAAGAAGACCGTTATTATGTGGATGTAACTGTGTGCAATTTACATCGACATTGTAAATGTTCTTTCTTTTCTCTGAAAATCTTACTTTCGGATACGTTTATCCTCGTCGTTATCGCGATAGTTTAATCCGTCTTCATCTACGCCGTTGTGCTAGGAGACTTAATTATCCAGCGCGATGTTGCTGCTAAAGAGGACAATGACACCGTATACCGTTCGCCTCTGTTTTCGCTCACAAAAGACCGGCATTCTCCTTTCGCGCCATGTGTCGTCGAGAGCGAAAGAGAATGAGCGCACTTTATTTTCCAAATGGCCTCGAAGCGGTGGGAGAGAGCACAGAGAACGAGAAAGTCAACTCCCTCACATCGCCGCATATTGTGCCGTGGCCCTTGATATTTCAGACGCTTCAACATTTTGTAAGAACTCGCTGCTTCCGAGAGATATCCGCTTATGAGAGTGTGCGACGAAGTATTCGACCGATCGTCGATCCGTAAGATTTATTTTTTAGGAAATTTACGATAAAAATCGATCGTATAGCATATTTCGCTATGATTTAATCAACTCTTTCTTTCTCTTATTACATCGCTAATTGTAACACTGAAAGAAAATTTATCCGTCAAATCGAATATAAGAAACGTACTCTGTATTTTAAATTGATTCTCATTTAGAAGATGGTTAAAAAAATATGAATTTAGCAACTAAAAATTGCATTTTTACAGAAACTCTATTATAGGGATGTTCGATATTGAATCGATTTTTTAAAGAATCGATTTTCTTCTATTTGATTTTGATACAAATCAATTATTTTAATAGAGAATCGATTTTCGATTTGTTAATAAAAATTTAGAGACTGACTTTAACTTAATAACAAATTATTTTATTCTTTATGTTGGCAATTTTGTTAGTGCATTTTAATCATAGATTACTTTTACACCTTCTAATTGTAGATTTATTAATTCTAAGACAAGATGTTTTTATTTTAAAAAAAACTAAGCTCTTCCTAAAAAATAAGGTAATCTTTAAATCTTGAATATGACACTATCTAGAATAAAGTTAACCCTTTTATTTAGCAACGTAACTCTGATATTAAATATGTGTTCTTTAATAATAATTATTTTTCTAAAGATAATCATAAAGAAATACTAAAATGGATCATTCTGTATATTAGATATAAAAATACTTATTTTTTACATTGCGCACGATTTTTTTAAATTGATTTTTGAGAAATCGATCTTTTCAGTCCGGTTTTTTAGTGAATCGATTTTAATTATTCCGATTCAAAATCAATTCAGGAATTTTTTTATGAAAATCGAACATCCCTCTCTCTCTCTCTCTCTCTCTCTCTCTCTCTCTCTCTTTCTCTCTCTCTCTCTCTCTCTCTCTCTCTCTATATATATATATATATATATATATATATATATATATCTTCTTTAAATTTCTCTCTCTGAAACTTCGGTCTAGGTTTGATCGCATAAGAGTTGAGAGTTCGCGAATTTTTTTTTTCCCAAGACGTTCCGCGATCGGATTCCTCCGCGACGCTGATTGCGCTTCCGGCGCTGATGAGCCGGCGAGAGGAAGAGCTCAAACTCGGCCGGGCACGAAGATAACGTTGGAATTCTTCGAGCGTGCCGTTCGCCGTCGGTGTTCGCCAATAATGGTCGCTTGTATCGCGCCGGTGCGTCGTTCCAGACGCGTCGGCCATTCAGCGGCTGAATGCAGAAATAACTAGCTATCTGTTTGTCTCCCCGTAGCCAGCTGCGGAAATTCATACACAGACCACGGTCTCCGGTTTCTGTTTGCGAAGCCACCCGGGGGCCCCTTTGTTGCGACAACGAATGAAACGTACCTATACTCATCCTCTCTCCTGCTCTACCTTCCGCTTTTCCACCCTCATCCCTCATCCTTCCTCCACCTCCTTCTCCTCCTTCCCTGGATCGACCCTTCCTCTCGCGCGCGCGCGATTCATCTCTCTCTTTTTCTTCTACTTTCGCTTTATTTACGCGGCCGACGATCTGTCTCGCGGACTCGATACGTCCAGTCGCCAATTGTCTCGAAGATAAATGGATTTGTGATTGTGACTTTGTGGTGTTGGGAAATGTCGGCGGGTTAAAAAAAACGCTGGTGTTGAAATAGAAACATCTCGACCAAGATTACTGGCTAATTCCTATCTCTCTTAGGGGGTTGAGTATTTTTGTACAATCTGATATCTATGTTGATAGCCATTTTTATCAAGTAATTTTTAAATCAAAGAAAACTTTCGGCCTTTCTTCTCAAAAGATTATATTAAAAAAATCGCGTGATAACCCCCCGCTTTTGAAAATTATATATTTACATTATATATTTCTCTGAAAATATTTGATCCAGAAAATTATCGGTATTTTGTCAGCCTCGCAACTAAAGTAGGAACATCATTAAATGAGTTTACTGAAAAATCTATGCGCATTTTTGCGAGCATATATAAAGTAACATATAGCTGCACATATTTTTTCTAACAAGATCTATATCGATAACAAAGGGATTGCATTTCGTTAAACAATAGGGGATGATAAGTCAATTAGTCAATTCGCGCGAGCGCTAAAGAGAATTAACCGGACATTCACAGGTGCATCTATCCTATGTCTGGTAATACGACGTAAAGCGTTGTCTTCGGAGCGCCTCGCGCCTACACATATATTGACCACATGAAAGAATTATCGACTTACCTGAGCAGGTGCCGCGAGACCAGACATGGCCGCTGATTGTTGTGCTGCCGCTGCCGCGGCTGCAGCCATGCTGGCCGCGGAGAGGGAACCGTAAGCCGCCGCAGGGCCGTAATAGGTACCCATCCCGGCTTGTCCCATGCTACCGGCCATCCCTATAACGTTAACAACACGCCGATATCGGTAAATAAGACGGTAATTTGCGCGTCGCTTCATCCGCGTGATATATTAGTTACACGCACAAATTGCGTTTATGCAACAGCAACAATACAACAGTAATTATATTTCGTGCGGCGAGTGTTATTCCGCGGGAGAGATTGTTAATTAAAACGTAAGGCAGGTACGAGGTTTCGCGCCGCGAGAGAGTGTCAGACGGGATATATTTTTACTATAGGGATGGGATCAAGTTCAATATGTAGATATTTAAAAATCCGAGTCGAATTCAATAATCAAGTTTCATTTTCTAGAATAATACTCAGAGATAATATTGCACATATTGTACTTGCGAAGTAATCGAACCTAGAACAGTTATAGTCGAATTTTAGATCGAGTACCTGCAAGGTTCGAAATAGTATTTATAAAAAATTGAATCTTTTACAAGTAATACTCAAACTTTAAAATCAAGAAAAATCTATTTATAATACTTGTTACACATCCTCATCCCAACCCACACACTTATTTATCTACCCCCATAATTTCTAATTAGTACTCATAAAAGATTCAAACATACTTGATCAAGGTTCGATGTACTTGGAAGTACTGCTCTTATTTTTCGAGGTATCTATAGAAGGTTCGAACCTACCTCGTTCGGGTTTGAATCTATTTGAAAGTAGTTTTTTTTTTCGATAAGAGAATTCTTCTTTTTTCATAGAGAGTTTGAAACCATGCAAACAAATTCAAACCTACTTGTAAGATACTTAATCCCATCACTAATTTTTACAGTTAGCTGTAAGTTGGTCGCACGAATATCTGTCGTTTTTTTTTTCTCGGATGACCGACTATTTAAGAAGATGCGTTGGAAATTAATGTATCCGCGTTCTTGACACATACATATTACGATGTTTTTATTCTTTGTACTCGTATACGGAACGTCTCTTAAGTTGTAGTTTCTTCAGCCGGAAATATCAGAAAATAACATGAGAAATAGAGATGTTGGTTTAGCAAATAATAAGCGGTTACTTTTTGCTTCGGGATAAGAATCGAGTTTTCTTTTGGGTTTCGACAATAACCGCTAATGATCATCGGCTATTTTCGGTGAAAGAAGATTGATATCTTGGTCTCTATCTAACGCGTCTCTGTCTCTTTTGCCCTTTTTTCTCCCGTTTTGCATATTTTGCCATCCGTTTAGAAAGAAAAAAAAGGAGCGTGTACTGGGTGACTTATCGATCATCGACAAAACCTTCGACGAAGCCCCATTGTCGAGTAAGGATGATAGCGACCGGGAGATGTTGCTCATTCGCCTCGTTTCAGCAAAGCTAACCCGAAGGAGAATGATTGGCGTTGAGTTCCCCGAGATTTATGATCGCCAATGACGCCCGAAGATCTCGCCAAAGGCGAGACGGATATTTTGACGATCGAGATGATGCTCGATTCTGGATGCGAAAAAATCTGCGTAAGATCTTTGCCGGGATCCTCGATTCGTCGTTACTTTATGAAGCAGACCTTATTATTACGATTACTTTGCGAATAGATCGATTTTACGCGAATTGAATGAAAATGATCAAATTCGATATATTTCTTTGTATATAAATTATTTTTATAAATTTGAAATATTTATAAGCGAATACATATTGATTTCAAAGTTATATTTTAAATTAATATTTGACGTATATATTTTGGATAATAATATAAACATATTTATCGATAATATATTCCAGCTCTCTCTATATTGATTTAAAGTAAAATATCAGCTGATTATAGTTTAGAAAACATTAAGCAACTGTTTTCGTGACAGCTTCGTTAAAACGTATCATCGAATTTTTTGTATCGAGCTTTTGCCTTTTCGATTCAATTGGAGGCGTTAATCGGACGTGGTAGAGTTTATTTACGGCGTCTGTCGATTTTGATTTATCTTTTTCGCTGACAGAGATTCGAGAACAGATGTTCGATGAATCGGGCTCTTGGTATGCGCGAGTCCCCTCGGTTTGCAGAGATTTGTTTGCCGTTCCTGGGTTGCTATTGTCTTCATTGTTTCGCACTTCGTACTGGATTACGTAATTTTGAATTTCCATGCCGGACGAAGGCGCGAGGGAGACGCAACCTGATTACTAAGTCTAAATATTTTACGCGCGTCGTGACCGTCTGTTGCAATTCTCCCGTCGCATAATAATTCAAACGCAAACACAAAAGATTCTACCGTGCGACGTCGTTTTCTCCGTTCGGCGCATCTCGTTCTTCGTGTTTCGAAACTCGCGAATGCTTTACGTTAGTCTGTCACGTACTCATAAAATCTGAATAAAAGATAGATAAGAAATTCTGTATCACTGTGCATTCAGCGTGCGATCTTATATGTTTACATTTATCGGAGAAATAAAATTATCTCGCTATGTTTCATATTTTTCGTCATATTACAAGTAAATTTGAAGTTTGATGCTTTCTATAAGAAAAAAAAGAGGAGTATTACTATCTAGTTTAATTTTAAATTAATAAGGATAAATCACTTAAATTTGGAAATCAGTGGAAGAATTTAAAAACATAAAAAAGTTTTATTGCAAGTTACTTGAAACATTAAAAGTCTTTTAATTACTTCATTATATATTTTAGAAAATTCTGTTTCTCTTAATTTGAGCACGCTTTATCGTCGCAGATTGATCTGATATCTCGGGGGTGAAACGGAAGAGGGAAATGGGAGGGGGGGGGGGCGCTGGAATAAATCCTCGAATAATTCCCTTCGGTGCTGCAGGAGCGTACTTTGCGGATCGTGTTCGCTCGTGGATTCATTGGACGCAGGCACGCGAGCGCATAAACATGTCGCAGGCTCATTATTTATCGAATTGTTTTAAGCTTCTGCAGCATTATGCGAAAGTCCACGCGACTCAGCAGTCACGCCCGGAGTACACTCAGAGCGCACGATTTCACGTAGATACTCGCGATCGTAAATCCCTAGTCGCTAGTTGAAAAAAAAGGACAGCCACCCCCTCTCCCTTCCGCCTCGTAATGTACGTCCGTCCGGTGACAATTCGAAGGGTTTTAGGAGACTTGTGTTTTGCATTTCCTTCTCTCCGTATATTTTACGATTTCTCTTGCGCGAATTATCAATATATTGTCGTAAAAAGAATTAATTAATATTCCTTTAATCTAAAGAGTGTTGTAATAAAATTTTAATAAGAGAATTACGGGATTATGACAGGTATAAGTTTATCGCACCAACTGACGTTAATGACTCAAGTATCGCGCGTTCAGGATTTTGAATTAATGTAAGAATCAGTGATTTTGCGCATTGTCCTCGATTTTGCGAAACTCGTCTTTAAATTGGTTCTTTAGGAACAAGCAGCTTCGTGCCGGAGCGGAAATTCAAGCCGGTAATTTATCCTAACGACCCACGTGCTATGCGTGTGCCGCCGGTCGAGAAGTAGAGATGTCCGGAAAGAAGTGGGAAAGGGAAAGATGACCAAAGGAAAGGTCTCATAGGTCTGTGGAAAAGAAAAGAAAATGCTGTTTTTGAAATGAAAAGAATGAAAAGGTGTTTTTGTCTGAAGGAAACACTATTGTTGGCAAATGTTCCATTCAGCAAAGATAATAACCGTGAAGATACAATAATGAACGGATCTATTATACACAAACACACAAATATTGACAACAAGATAATGATTTCGATAACGATAATAGGAAGGAACCTATTCATTTTAAAAAGTTTGAATGCTTAACTTTTTTTTTTTACCACCTTGACGCAATAGAAAATTTTGTATTTTTCTTGTCGAGATTCGTATTCTGAAAGAATGCGAATCATTTTGTATGTTTCCTGTTCGAGATTATCTAAACGATGCAGGGGATTTTCGATCCGAGCTTGAATAGAAATGTGCAGGGAGAGGGTCAAATGTGCAAGGAGGAGATATAAATGGGAAGTAGGAGAGTCTCCACGTCCGATAAATCGGAGATTACCGATCGCTTTTCGCGGCGAGATCGCGTGGGCGTCGAGGGATAAATTCCGGCCTTAATCGCGACATCACCATTGCCGGAATTAATAATTTCTCGAAAGATATCTGTAAACTCTCGCCTACACTCGCGGGCAACGAATTACATGACGACGATAAATTACAAGGTGAATACCGGCGTGTAATACATATATAATGTGACATGAATATTCGAATGCTATCGTTTTCACGTTAAAAATATAATAGCAGCGAGAGAGAATTGTGGTAATAAAAACGCGCTATGAAAGCTCCACACCTACCAAGAAGAGTGTATACGCTTCTGAATTTAAATATAAATCTTCTGAAACGCTCTGTGTGTGTGTGTGTGTGTGTGTGTGTGTATTGTATATATATTTAGAAGCAATGACAATTTCAAGTCGGAATAGTAATCGTGGGTGGAAATGATTTTAATTGCACGAGTATGATTTAATTCGTAATTAAAGCGATTCGTAATTAAAGTAGTAATTGAAGCGATAATGTAATAAAGTTGTATAATTTGAGAGATAAATCAACGGTGACGGTAACGATTAATTAATATCAGCACCACACGATGTGAACTATTTTAAATAATTACAATATAGTATATACGATCCAAAACTACAAATTGATCGAACAATCCGCGCTTCGAAAAACGAATCGCGATATTCGTAATAAATATCTTGTTTACACTCGTTACTTTTAACAATGCAATTATCCATACACTTTCGGTAACAAATAAATAAGTGGATGAGAGAGAGAGAGAGAGAGAGAGGCGAGTTTTGTTTATACGAAAAATATACACGTATTACTGCATTGTAATGCAGACAACGCGCCCGTGCGCTGTCACCTTTGTTGCAGCGCGTGTCAAAGAAAGATTGCAATAATTAAATTACAAATCGCGCCGCGTTCATCGCGCATAATGCATACGCGTTTCCGTCGCGTGTTAATTAAACAAATTGATAGCGCACCGCGCATTTTCTGTGTTCTTCTGCACGCTTTTGCACGCGCGAACTCGGTTCCATTACGCTCGCTCAATTGTCACAATAAACTAACCAGACGTGACGTCAGCGCGTAGTCGCAAGTGTTCGGCTCGAGTGTTTACGCAACTGCGAGGTGCAAAATTTGCAACATTTCCACGCGCCACTTTGCTGCATTGCGGTGCAACGAGGTGATTCCCGTCAAAACCGTCGAGAAAGTCGATTTTTTAAAAATACATTTAAAAGCGGTAAATATTTTCAACAAGACGAGCGTGCTGTGAAATTGATATTATTAATGTTAGTATACGGAAATATATCGTGGCGATGTGATATTAATTGATTTAAAAAAAAAAGGATTTATTTTTCAATATTTAGAATCACATGCGATAAGAGGTTATATGATATATAAAATTAATAATTATAATATGTATAATTACCGGCTCGAAGGGCGTCCATGGGAACACTTGGATACGGGATACTGTAAGGATAGCCTTCTTTCCGCAGGGTCTTGGGTTTCCTTCGCGGTCTGTACTTGTAATCTGGGTGTTCCTTCATGTGTTGGGCGCGTAACCTCTTGGCCTGGTCGATGAACGGGCGTTTTTCATCTTCCGTGAGGAGCTTCCATTCCGCACCTGCAACAATTTTCATGTTACGATTAATAACAAGAGCGCGAGTGCGTACATCAGCTGAATAGATTGATCGTTCCGTAAATATAATTTTAAATTCTCATATTCGGATAATTAAATCGATTGGATAATTCGTCCCATATTACAATGTCCTTTCTCGCAATTATGTAGTAATTAAATAGTGATTAACGCTTGTTCGAAAGTATATAAATATTTGAGAACCGTCGATTCCGGCAATTTGGATTCGTAAATATTCATAGTACCGCGAAACCGTTTACGATGACACATCGATTGCCAAAGATTAGTACTTTGTATTTTTAATTAAGGCGCGTTTAACGAAAAGAAAGATACGTAAAAATTACATATTATTACGTCCCGTATATACACGTGATAGAATTAATCCAAATCTAAATTTAAAACCATACGATTAATTGTCATACGCGTTGTGCGGCTTTTCGATTCACATTTAAACGCTCTCGGAGGGATTCTGTGGAGGGACTCATTGGACGGGAATCGTTTTTAACCCCTTCGTCGCCCCTCTACCCCCCACCCAGCCAACGGGCTCTGATTGTTTTGCGCAGAATTAATTACCACTTGTTGTCGGCGGCCGCCGAGGCGCGCACAAAGCGCGAAGCCCCGGTATTCTGGAAACGGAACCTGCTGGTAGCGAGGTACGCGACACACACCGAACCCCCGACGCCGAGGGGCACAATGCGCCCCCCGGGGTTTGCACCGCGACGCCGCCGACAATGGCCGCCGCAGCGAGACGTCGGCGTCGCGACGCCGCGAAGCTCGCGTTCACTGGAGATTGATTTCGCTGAGATTTCAGTGTAGCGAGGATGTGTCGCAAAAAGATTGAATATGGAACGATCCCCTCTCTCCCCGCCTCTCTCATAATCCATCTAATTTTTTAATTTTAACGAATCTGAATTTTTGAATGAGTTTTTTTACTCACGAAAGAAGGAAGTAAATTATCCAACACCTGCAGGTATTAATTATTTCAGAACTAGGGTCTCTATACACATGACATTTTCTTTTGTTGTTAAACGAGAGACGGCTCAATTCGACGGTTTAACTTGAAATTTGTTTGGTATAAGTCGGTCGTAGGGTCGTCAAAAGTAACTTTCTTTATGCCCTTCACACGAGGGCTTTAATAGCTTCCGAGCCTTTCTTCTCCTTTTATGCGGCTTGACCAGGATTACCGAACGCAGCCGGGAGCTGCGAAAAAATCGTCGGGAGAAGGAAAAGAGAGAAAGCACACAAGTATCTAATATTCCGAACGGTCGGCAGGGTACGAAGTTCCGTTCGAGCGAGAGAAAAATTTTCAAAGGAAAGAGACACAGAGATAAATACAATCGGATGAAATTTTTTAAAAACATTTGAATGATCTAAAAAAAAAAATCGAATATAATTTTTACAGTTATTGTATAATCAACATTACTTTTAATCAGAGAATTATTCTGCAATTAAAAAAAAAAAAAAAAAAAGAAAAGAATATTAGAGAGAAGAAAAGAGGATTTGGACCCCACGATAAAAGCTGATAAGAACGCCGGAAGCCGGGAATTCGCAATGAACCTTACAGAGAGATCCCTTGTTTTTCCCGTTGTTGCTACCAGCAGCAACAAGAGCACTATTGGACAATACGGATACGTGATAGCGCACAATGAACCCCGAAGAAAAGGTATCGGCAAGCGCTGAATGAGTTCGAGAATCGTGTCTTCCGAGACAATAGCAGGCTGATAACGTGAAACTGTTCTTGATAAATAAAATCTCTCGACTTAATTAATCCTAGAAATGTATACTACAGTTTGCGTCGGACTCAGTATTTTCTTATTTTAATTAAACTCTGTAAAGGAAAGGATAACTTGTTCCTTAATTTTGTCTCATTTTTTCTTAAGAAATATTTTTATCTATTCATATATTTCGAAGATAAGCCTTTTGGGGGTGAAATAAAAGAATAAATTTGCTTCTTTATACTTCACATAAAAATATTCTCAAGAGTTTCCGTCGTTTGAGAAATAGTGGTTTAAATTGACGACTCACAAACCGCGTGAATTTGCCTTCGGAATCAAAAAGCCGAGGCGACTTCCGGTCGCGCGAAAGGGGTAGCTCTGTGTGCTCTCCATTTATATTACGGCTTATCCAATCGATACACGTTTTCCCGTCTGAAAGGCAGGTGGCACGGTCGAACAAGAGAGGGAAATGGCGAGAGGAGGGTTGGCGGGGGTGGCGGCGGGTTTCGACGTATTTGTTTAGAACAAAGGCTCCCAGGTACTGATGGTATTAGTAAGTTGGCGTTCGCGGGCAATACTCCTTCGTTCTCTCTTTCCTTCTTTCTGGGGTTGACGATGACGGCGGCGACGACGACGACTACGACGACAACGACGAGAACGACGAGGACGATGAGGAGCGAGCTTAAAGCACAATGGCACCCGCTTTTCAGTCCTTTCGCCGACGGACAATGCCGTTTATTTAACATCGTTTAAAAGTACAAAGCCTGTTAATTAATGGACGAGGATGGCGGAGAGAAGACAGAGGGGAGGACCGGGAAAGAAGGAAGACGAAAGAGTGCAGAGGACGGCGTGGCCGTGACGTCGTCCTCGTTTCTGTGACACGACCGATACCGTTAAAGGAGGCCGATAAAGAATACGTCAATTGCCTCGTCGATTATCTGGAGCAGTTTATTACTTCTTTCGCGAATTCGCGCGAAGAGAAACACACACACGGATTGGGGGGTATTTGGTAATTCAATATATTATAACACTTCTCGCGCGCGAACACGTTGAATTTTTCGGAAGGGAAAGAGTTATCGTACGCGAAGCGTGACAGTTGAAGATGGTGAGACGAAGGGGCGGCGGTGCAGCTACTGCACCGCCGATCGATCGGCCGCCCCCCTCCAACCCTTCCCGGACTTGTCCCCGACGATGAAACGTGGAAATTGGAAAACGTTTCCTGCATTTCCTGTCGGCGCGGGGGAGGGGGGTGACTTTGCGACTTGGGGCTCCGAAATCGAACTTGCGTCGTCAGGATTACGTGAGAAAATACATTCAGTGTTAAAAATACACTGCAAACAAAGCTCATTACAATAGGTTGAATGAAGTTTGAGTCTGCTAATTAGTAACATTATCTGTTAAAAAGACACTTGTTTGAAAGAGGCACATGCAGAACAAAAAATTAAGTCATAATGATATTCATGTATTTTAAGATATTAACGCGACAAAATAAAATTTAATTTTTTTTTTTCTTAAAGCAAAATTTGCAATTCTTATAAATCGATATCTCGTATGATCGAGACTGCAAAATAATATATAAACACTATTTTGTAATGAGATGAACGTTCTCGAATCATTTTCACATTACGTGTCCCCTTTTCTTTGTGCCTATAATTATTATACGTTGTATATTTATTGAAATATCCTTAATTATATAAACGACAATGTTTTGTACTGTGTATACGTAATCCTTGTTCACGTCGGCATCGTATAAATCATCGGGTAAGCGTTACGTTCTCGATAATAGCGCGAAATTTCATTAAATACATTCATTTGCCGACGTACAGTATAATTACGTCGTTAAATAAAGCGACACGGGCTAAAAAGGAAATCCTATCTTGAGTCCTCTTCGCGTGCCACGCTGTTAATAGCCTTTACCTTTTCTTAGGCGCGAAACAATGAGGCCGTTATTCTCGTTACTGGCGTCGTATAGTGCCAATTAAGAAGATGCCTGCAAGGCATACGTATTACACGCTACAGATGCTTCAAGGCCTTTTTCGTAACGTAGTGCAGTTTTGTTTTATCTTCACGATAAGTATGATCTCGCACAGCATGCCTTTTATGATTTTGTTAACAATTATCTTGCAAGATATTTGCGTAATATTATTTTATATAAAGCTTTCGTGTCCCGATATTTTGTCTCTTCATTATATCGAATATGATGGCAAAATGTCTTCTGTTATTTTATTGAGATACTGTTTTATAATAAGATTATTTTAATATTTTACATTTTATAAATCTTAACGACAGATGTTGTGATGGACTTAATGTCTAATTTTTTAAAAAGAAAAAAGTCTGATTGAAAAATCTACTTAAATATTTAATTTAAATTCTAAAAACAAAGAAACAAATATCTGAAATTTTATAATTTTGCAACGATTTATTGTTCGATTATATATCTTAGAAGCTTAGATCGCGAACGGTTCTTCATACTTAATCGTTTGTAATTCGAAGATTATTGGTGTCTCGAAATTTTAAGTAAACAAAACTCCGCGAAGACTTTACTCTCCTTAATCTTTCCCAATCCTTTCCGTGCGAAGCTTGTCGCGGAATTCGCCCGAGGAAACAGATTTTGCTCATAAGTTTCAAAGTGGAGCAGAGAATCCCGGTCTTTGTGACACAAAGAGCGACCGGACGGCTCAAAGTAGTGACGGAAAGCTTTTAAGGGACCGGGAAGCTTCAAGCTCGGGGACGATCATTTTTAATCATGACCGTGAGAGGAGACGGAGAAGTTGGGAAAAAACGCGGAGATGCGTGTACCTGAACGCGTTATTATGTATATATATATATATATATATATATATATATATATGACATATATATATATATATATATATATATACACATATATATCATATCGCCTTTGTCGCCCTTTGAGCGTCATTGTCCTCACGATTCTATAGATGAGCGTCGGAAGATTCTCCACGAATTATTTCCCCTCGCGGATCCCGCGAGCCGACGGTTTACTTTCGTAAAAAATTTCGGGAAAGTTGGCGATAATATCTTTTCGATATTAGTATTTGACAGATCATTATCGTTCCGAAGATCTTTGGATGTTTGTCAATTTTTCTAAAATATGATACGCACAGCCAATCACGTGCGTGACGCTTATCTTTTTCATTACACGTTGATGTTAATTAAAATTATATAGGTTGTGTAAAAAAAAAAGTATAAGTTGTATAGAATATACAAATAAAGATTCATTTCTTAATATTTGGGTTTATTAACGCGAAGGCGATAAATAAATGTAAATCGCGTCTCATTATTTCTTTTCTTATTTTAGAAACTAATTTCGAGTAATGCCGTGTCGATTGTTCGGCGGAGAATCGCGAGCTGTCACTATTCGAGATTGGTGTCACGGATAGTTTCGCGAACCAATGTTGGTTGTTTAAAGAGTTAAACTGGATTGTCTTTTAGGACCGTAAGATGGGCATCCTGTTTCCGAGAGGATTGCAAGACCGACAAGTCGTTCTTTTAACGCGCTCGAAAGAAGCTGATGCCTTTCCTCTTCAAGGCTTTGGCAAGCGGCAGAAATACTTCATTACGATGAAAGCTTCTCCCGAGTCTCCTCTTCTCCGAATCCCGCCCTCCCCTCTGCCTTTCTCTCTCCATGTGTTTATACACACCCTCTATTCCTCTCTCGTTCCGTTCTCTTTGTTAACTTCTCTCTCGAGAGAGTGTTTGCATCGCGTACGTGTGTTTTTACGGCGCAACATTGTGTCGGAGGTGGCTTTAAGGGAGGGAGAGAGAGACTATAAAGTGAAATCTCATCGCAATCCTTGTGGCAAGACTATCAAAATTATGATGGAAAAATCAACGGAATTGTGAGATTGAAAAAATAGGATTATTTCTATAAAGATTAATATTTTTCCAAGAATTTCTTATAATCGTCAGTGTTATTAATAGCTTCAATATTATATAGTTTCTGTTGATTATTTAGACAGTCTATCACAGAAAGTAATAGTATATTAGATACAGTATATTATGCAAATCTCTCGTCAAAATAATTTTATACATGAATCTCTTACTTAATTTTATTTCCACGTCATTTTTCTATCTTGATCTTTCTATCTCGATCGAAATTGCCATCAGCCTCGAAACGTTTAAGCCATTCGTTCGAGTGGAATCTCGAAGACGAAAGGGAAAGGGACAAGGTTCGGACGAGCAACTTGCACAACAGGAACGTTACAGCGAGGTCCAATAACTAGATTAGCTCTAAGCGTTTCCCGACAGAGCACTCACTTTAAAGAACCCCTTTCTCGTCGCCTCTTGCGCCGCGATTATTCCCTTCAGGATCCGCACCCTTAAACGTTCTCCGAGCGTCGTGAAACGTGGCGAATTGTCGGCTCCGAAGATAAACGCGCGAATCGCCATCTACTAATTGACGCAATAAAACTGGAGGCTGCTTTATCACACTTTTCGACCGGAATTATTTTAGCCGCTTGCGCCCCCGACGAGAAAAGCGTTCGATCGAATTTTTGCCACTTGTTTTAGAACTGTTGAGCGGAGCAACGACATTAATGCCAAATTTTAAGTGCCAATTTCAATTCAAAATTAAAGAAAAAAATTCAAGAATCAAAGTTTGAAGAATCACAGAATTAAAATTCCAGAGCTTGAAAAATTTGCAGTCTTAATAATCTAGAAATCAAAAAGTTACAGAAATCTCCAAAGATTTAACATTTAAAGAACTTTCAAGAGATTATTGCTTCCGAAATAGTGTTCAATATTTGACAGATTTAAAATTTTGCAAGTCTTCGAAGGATCTTCCAAACATCCTTGTGTTGCATTACATCAAAATCTTTCCCTCGCTACCTTCTTAGAATTCCTGTATGGCTAGTCCAAGCATTCATGTAACCAATCGAGAAATAAGATGACACTCTTCCGGATACCTTTGTGGTTGGGGAAAGAAAGCGAAGCGTGACATTCCGCGCGCCCGTCCGCTAAATTCCGATCACCGTATTGAGAGAGTACGGAGTATTTTGTGTCGTCTTATAACACGTAGGAGAATTTCGCGAGAGAGAGGAAGGGGACAAAATCCGCGAATGTTGCAACGTAGTGTATCATCCAAAAATATGCTCGGCGGCGAAAGAGCGACGGAAAAGTGTCGCGGCGACAAAAGAGGAAACGCGGAGGAAGAAGCACAGGAGAATAAAGATGGGCTGGGGAGGGTAAGAAGATGGAAAGTAGAAAGAGGGTGGTACATCGAAGGTTCGAGCGTGCGCATCATTTTTATCGAGAAGGTGGTGGCGGAGGAAGAGGTGAAAGAGGAGGAGACGCTTCCCTTATTCGTCGTCGCCGGGGAAACGAAAAATAGGGGATGGAGGGTGCGAGGCGAGGAGAAAATGACGGATAAAGGAGCTCGAGGGAGTTGCGGAAGATCCTTTGTTGATCTCGACTGTGTGAGGTATTTAACAGAAATACTAAACGGAATATCTCCGTCGACGCTAAATCACGCGAACATGTGCGCGAAGTCGTTCATAAAAAGAAATCGACGAAATATAATATATATATATCACGAAAGAATGATAGTCCCGTTTGTTCGACGAATTATCTCCCGCTGTGTCGGCGTTACAGAATCGCGAATAAAACGTATCTCACAATCAGTAGACATTTTAACAAAACGATAGATACGCGATCATTATATTTTGAAAAATTATGTCCTTATTAAGAAAAAGATCGCCTTTTTAATCTTATAATTTATTGAGACGATGAATATAATAAGAATATTAAAATCTAAGGTTCTTAAAAGTAACAAAAAAATTAATCATAATTTCTGAGGATCTTAAAATACTGCAATATAAAATCTCTTTTGGATGTTAAATCGATGGAATTTGAAATATCAGCATATTTAAAAGTTCCCACGAGCTGTAGGACCGCGTTTTGCATGTTTTATTAATCATGAAAATTCGACGATTTCATGACTTTTCAGGATCTAAGAAAAAAAAATAAAATAAAATAAAATAAATAAAAAAAAAAAAATAAAGTAAAGAAATCTTTATATGACTTACATCATTGAGAAACATTCATGAAAATAGAGCGACAAACGCATTATTTTGGAAATCGGTCGTCCGCTTACCAAGCCGTTTAGAGATCTCGCTGTTATGCATCTTGGGATTTTCTTGAGCAATCTTTCGTCGCTGTAGCCGTGACCAGACCATGAAGGCATTCATGGGCCGTTTGATGTGTTCCACCTGCACCTTCTTGCCACCCGGGCCGAGTGGGCTGTTGAGGCCGACCCCCATGGGACCGACACCGGCACTACCCGGTGGCGATGCCCCCGTCATGCCCTGCATACTACGCAGGGTCTCCGTGAAGGAGCTGTCGCACATGTTGCCGCCGGCTCTGTAATTAAAGACAGCTACCAATTAGCGACCCTTGTTAGTCCGGTCAATCCGGGGATCATGCATTAATCCCGTGGGGCTTAAGAATGTTCGGTTATGAAAGGTCGGGGCGAGAGAATGACAGAGGCTGTCAAACTCTCTAAGTGGCTCCTGTTTTATAAAACTTTTTAAATTTTTTTAAATTTTAAAATTTTTGTCGAGAATATATAATCGCTGGTTGACGTTTGATATTTTTTTTTTTTCAGTGGGCGAGAAATTAGCTGGTATTAGTTGCGAGTCGCAGAGATATTAATTTCAATTAGTATATTATTTCTTTTTTAATGATTACGACCAACATTTATTCCCCGAAGATCCTTAAACAAGTCCTAAATCTTGTGTCTCTGATAATTTTATTACTGATAAAAAATTATTATCCAGCAATCGGATAATATAAAAGCGGCAAATAAAAATTCTCAGCGACTTAACACTTCTTTCTTTTTTAAATTCTAATACCTTAAGTAGCGAAATATATATTTCTTTTACGTAATAATTGTCATATCAGCAAGCAACACACGTACACGCACATCACTTTTTCATTTCCTTGCTTTCACTTATGTGCAATTAGGAGAGTTAGCGATTCTAGATCGGTGAACCGCAACTGTATCATCGTAAAGGCTTCGTGGGGGGGTCGAGCAAAGCGGGTGTGGGCCCTCTCCTCGCAGCATAGGCGGTACATAATTGCTTATTCGTTTCCTCCGCAATTCATAAGCAAATTAATCTTATCCTTTTCTTCGTATCAAAGCCATTAAGCAATCTCGGCACGTTCCGTCCGCGCGCGTATACTCTCGTTCTTCATCTTCTACTCTAAACGTCACCCCTGAGGCAAAGGGTGCGCCAAACGACTCACTTCCCTCCCTCTCCTTTTCCTTTTCTCCCTCCTCTCTCTCTCTCTCTCTCTCTCTCTCTCTCTCTCTCTCTCTCTCTCTCTCTCTCTCTCTCTGTCTGTCTCTCTCCATCTTATTTCGACAATCCTAGTTTCTCGAACTAATACAATTATCGTGTTGAATCTACTTGAGCGTTCGTTAAAAAAAACTTGTAGTGGTCGGGGGAGGGGTAGTTACGATTTTGTAAGGCTAGAATCACCCCCTGTGCGGAGGAGGAAGGGGACAACGAGAGAGCGAATGCCACCCTCGAGTGTCATTCAGGACGGATTAATAGATACGTCGGTTAGGCGAAGTTGCAAGGGGTGGAACAACCACCCCGTCATCATCGTGGTGTTTGGGGTGCTCTCTGAGAATACTCCTCCCTTTCTCTCTCTCTCTCTCTTTCTCTCTTTCTTTCCCTGTCCTTCTCTCGGGAATAGCTCACTGAGACCGAGAAGATGCTGGAAGTAATGGCTGTTGACAACCCAAACGACGGGGGATTAGGAAGTGCTAATTGAATGTTTAGGTACGGGTCACCGATAGAGAATCGGGGATGCACAGAAAGCCGCAATTTATTGCCTATTTTAACAATAGAACGTTTATTTGTAGAAAATTTTGCATATAATATATAAACGATTGAAAGTTTTGCGTGCGATAAATAATATTAAATTTGACGCACAATCGCGACGTAAACCTGCTCCGGTATGATTAGACTTGAGTATCTTATATTTCGAGAATTACAAGTCGAAAGACAACTTGAGGAATTTTATAATCCGTAGAAAGATATCATTCGTTATTTAATTAAACTTTTTCTGTAAACCATTAATTACGCATTAATTATGTGATATAATTATAGGAAATAATGTTTTCTAAGCTTGAATTAATTAATCCTTTAATTTAAGCAAACAGTATTTATTTTACAGCAAAGTTTCTTGCATGCTGTATATCAAACGCGCGGTTATTTTGTATTTTCGAAATTGCTTTTATTTATAGATAAATGGAAGATTTAATTAAAGGTAATTGATTAATGAAAATGGGTGAAAACTTTATCTCGTTAACACCAAACAGCTAACGATATAATGTTTTCAATCCTAAGAGATAAACTGGAATTTTAAAAAAATCAGAGTTTGATTATTTGCATAATTTTTTATGTTATCAATGTTGACTAAATTCGGAGATAGTCATCCTGCATAAAATTTTTAATATTTTTTATGATATTAATGTTAAATATAGAATTGATACGATGAATAGATATATTTTTAAAAATACTAAAAATAAGTCAATTACGATAGATTATTTTCATTTTTCTCGATTAATCAAGTTTAAAATATCGCGGACATTGAAAGCGATATGTAATTAACATAATTTTATTATAATAATAAATTGAAAAGGCTCTGATATACTAATACAAATTCAGATATGAAAAGGGATAATAAGAGCCTGGCGTAGATATCACGTGCAACAAACTCGTTTTTAAATTCTTCTCTAATTATATTGTACCTTTCGGTCCTTTCTTCGGACCATCTTCAGCAGGGACAGAAAAATTCGGTTGTCTTGTATATCCTGTGTGTGACTTCAGTGATATGACAAAACAGTACTGACAAAACTGTACTGTAAGATGGTCCGAAGAAAGGACCGAAACGTATACAATTTAGAGAAGAATTTAAAGACAAGTTTGTTGCGCCTGATATTTGCGCCTGGCTCTTATTATCCTTTTTCCTGAATTTGTAGAATTTTATTATTTTGATAGCAACACATTATAATTAGTAATAAAGATCTGAACAATCTAAACAAAATTAAGGTGAAAATAGTTTGAAAATAGTTGTTAGCATACACATCTCTCTCTCATTTTATTATAACAAATATTCTGAATCTAATGTTCTGTAATAAATTTTTTTTTACTTGGATATAATTTATGGACGCTATTAGAAATATACGAGAATATATACATATATACGAATATATGTAATTTTTACTGAAAGATATTCCATTGATATTCCCATGATTCAAATCTTCATTGTCATAATAGTGTTTCTTTAAGAGTTTTGTACAATAGTTTTATTAAGCATCAGGATTTCATTTCAAAAGTTATATATTAATTTTTACTGTGTTAAAATCACTTATTGTTAGTGATGTAAATTAAACGTAGGGGTCTTCTTGATGATTAAGGATATACGACGCGATAGTTTCCACTATTCAATTCACAGACTTAAATTTTCATCACTTATGCGTGTGTGTATATGTGTAATTACATAACACAAATTATATTATATTTTTTGGTTAAAAAAATATCAAGATTTTGTGTTCAAGAAATATTGATAAATTCATTCTCTGATCTCTGGGGAGATGTTTTATTCAACGTGTTCAAAATAACTGTCAACACAATTTAGGCATATTATTTTGAGAAAAATGTTTTCTCTCATAAATTAACAAGCTTCCTTTAACGAGAACACGCAGTTTTGGAACTGTAATATTAGAATAAAGAAGAGAAGTTCAATTTGTCAAAGAAGATTTTGATGGTGATGACAAGTTTTCTAAACCGTCTTTATAATGGACCGGAGTAAATTTCAACCTTTGTTTAAATCGTCTTTGTAATGGACCGGAGTTAATTTCAACCTTTGTTTAAATCGTCTTTGTAATGGACCGGAGTTAATTTCAACCTTTGTTTAAATCGTCTTTGAAATGGACCGGAGTAAATTTCAATCTTTTTGTGAACCTCTTTCCGATCCCAACATGTCCTTGCTTCCTTTTCGTCTTTATCTTTTTTTTCGCATTTTTCTCATAAACTCACCTCATAAAGTGGCCGGCGGTGGCTCGTTGGTGCAAATCCAGCTCAATTTTGCTGCCGTGATTGAGACTTTCGTCTCACAAAGCTTAACAACTTTATCACAAGGAGTACGGGACAATATTTGAGGGAAAGGGTTCACTGCACTGCTTTAATTGGTTATGCACATAATCAGATCAAGGTTCCTCCGTTCACTGTCATGTCACACCCGGTCCCAGTTCTTCCGTCAATTTTCTTGTACATTGCGATCGCCACGCGACACGATATTGATACTCGACCTCATCTTGTTGATGTTGAGACTCGCGACGCGTTTTTGTTGCCTGGATCTTTCGGATCCTGGATCTCTGATGGTCGCGACGGTAAGAGACGGAGACCGGCACTCGCTCGGTCTTATCTCGCGGATGACAAGTTTTCAAATGCCATCGGGTTTGCAGACCGGGTGAGTCAGCAGTGTTCACTCACAGTGAGACTCCCCTCTTTTACCCCCCTATTTTACCCCCACTTCTCGTGACTATGGTAACACAACCACCAATGGTACATTCTGGGAGGCGGTCGAATCGCGTCGTGGAAGCGTTCTCGGTATTCTGATTGGCCTCAAAGCAAAATTGTCGATAAAGGCCAGTAAAGGTCGGTTACATGTATGGGTCGGTCTTGTTCCTCGGCTTGTCTCTCTTCGGCTACGTGCGCCGACCTTCCCCGATGAGCCTGCGTCGTGATCCTGAGGAGCACGAGGCTTCCCTTGGACGCGAAAACAGCCCTTCGCCAAGCGATAATCATGCTCCAAGTGTTTGGAAATCATTTTCTCGTTTTATCGGTTAACGTCTTCGGGATTTGTCTAGTTGGGAAGAGTCAAGAAGTTGAGGATGATGAGGCAAACATAGGAAGTTGCGTAAACAGGAGATATAGTATTTCATTAATATTGTTAATTGTTTTGTCATGAGAATCGGTAATTTTTCACTATTGAGACTATTTTGTCCTGGCATTTTTACATATGACGTTCAATTTGTGGAACTTACCTCTCTTGCTCATACTCTCTATTAATGTACAAAAAGGATTCCTCTGCGTCCAAGTTATATTTTGAATTTAAATCTAGATCGAATCGAGAGTAGGAGTCGATAGAATGGAAAGAGAGATGGAGGATGAAAGAGAGAAAGAGAGAGAGAGAAGAGTTGTATGTAACTGTTCTGCCACCACTCCCACTTTCACAGACGAACCCAGCCCATGAAGAGTGGGAGACAGGGAGAATGATGAAGAAGGTGGGACGAAGGCGGAATGGTGGGTGCTAGTATCAAGCCTTGAATTCGAGAGAACGCTGGCTAAGAATGGAAATAAGAAAGCGACTTCCCCTTTTCGATACGAACCGCTCTACCCATTCCCCGTATATTTCCCCTTCCTTTATTCTATATTCTCTCGCTCTCTCCTTCGTCAATTCTGTATTCGCATTTATTCTTAGGTAGGACATTGTATTCGCTTCACAACGCAACAAAATGGTAGCTCTCGCCGTTTTGCTCTTTTTTTGCGGGACTCCGTTGAGAAAATTTTTGTGAGGCAGGGGTGCTTTCTTCGTAGCGAGTTAACCCTTTTTGCGAGTACTCCGCAATGGCGTCGTGCTTCGGCTGTGGTAATAATTGAAGTGGAAAAGGTTGAAAGCTAAACCGGAATAGGTCACGGGTGCTTCCTTCTGGTAACTTAACGGCGGCGGTTTGCACAATGAGGGTGATCATGCGTCGAAAGATATCGAGAAATTGTTGGGCAAATAACCATTCCTGTTTCCAATATGATAAACTTAATTATCGTTGCGATATAGTATTTAATTACGTTGTTTTGAACGAAATAGTCAGTTGATAAAATTATTTAAGTTCAAGAAGAGAAAAGAGAAAAATAATATTTTAAAGTTGATCTGTATTTAAAATTTAATGTTATAAGAATTAATCAAGTTTTAAATAATCAAAATTCGCGTTTCTCTAAAAGCTGCAAAAATTGAGATTACAGCGATAAAGGACCCCGCACAAAAGGACTCCTTATGGGTTTTGGCCCTCGGTGAAATTGGCTGAAATTGTAGTATGTTATAGTTTTTGACTCACTGATCAAAAGTCTCCATAGGCACAAAGCTTGAAAATGGCTAGTTTTTTTGCTACAGCCAATTTAAAGTGTTGAATTTTCTTTAAGGGTTGAATTTTATCTAACTGTTGAATTTCATTTAAGTGATGTTCTAAATCAGTCTCTTTAAGTTAAGCCGAGAGATTCTAGATGATATGCACTTAGCCGATATATGTATAGTATTTGATGTTTATAAATGTATCTGTGTGTTTTTTATTTGCACGTGTGTGTACGTGTGTGTGAAGGAGAAGCTGGAAGGAGAAGTAAATGCTTATAACCCTTAGGAAGAAATACAAGTAACACAAGCTTTATTTTACATGCATACATTACGTACACACATACATAATTACACACACACACACACACACACACACACACACACACACAGTGACAGAAACTGAGAAATTGATGTTTTTATATATATATATATATATATATATATATATATATATATAAAATATATATATATCTATAAAAAAAAATTATATATATATACATGCACATATGTATATTAAAACATCAGTTTCAGTTTCTGTCGCTGTGTGTGTGTGTGTGTGTTATTATGTATGTGTGTACGTAATGTATGTACGTAAAATAAAGCTTGACTTGTATTTTTTCCTAATGGTTATAAGCATTTATTTCTCCTTCCAGCCTCTCCTTCACACACACGTACACACACGTGCAAATAAAAAATACACAGATACATTTATAAACTATCAAATACTATACATATATTGGCCAAGTGCATATCAGCTAGAATCTCTCGGCTTAACTTAAAGAGACTGATTTAGAACATTACTTAAATGAAATTCAACAGTTAAATAAAATTCAACACTTTAAATTGGCTGTAGCAAAAAAACTAGCCATTTTCAAGTTTTGTGCCTGTGGAGACTTTTGATCAGTGAGTCAAAAACTATAACATACTACAGTTTCAACCAATTTCACCGAGGGCCAAATCCACGAAGGTTTGTGCGGAGTCCTTTTCGAGACATCAAAGTATCGAAGATATAAAATGGTCTAATTTCCATAGAAGAAAATTTTTACTTCCAAACATCTAGATGGTCGAAAAAATGTAAAGTTCATAATACTTTCAGTAAGAAATATTTTATCTAAATTTGATTTTTTTAAATTACATTAAATTTTAAGTATTACATTAAATGCGAGCGTTAACTTTATATTATAATTGAGTCAATATACCATTCTTGTGATTTATTATTTAAGGATATAAAGAACGCAATTCCGAATTGATCGTTCTGCGAAATGACAGGAAAGGATAATAACGGTATTGCAAAGTGACGTCGATTGCGAGCATATTTATGGAGCTATATTTTCCGTGTGGACACTCGATTTCATCCTTTATGGCCCATTGATCGTCTCTTGTTTATTCCCAAGTGCCAATAAGGGTACTTGGTCGAAGGGGATGATCGAGTTTGGATATCGCCTCGTCACTAATGTGGTCGATTTGCCAACCCCATGCTTTCGTTTTATCTACGTCATCCGTAGAGTAACTACATTGATTGATAACAATAATTTATTTTCACAATCTGCGTATCCTATCTATAAAGGTTGAATTAATGTTCATAAGTTATAATCACAATTTAATATATAACGTCTTGATTTAAAACAACATTTATAATTCAGAAATAATTGTTGAAATTATCCGAATAGTTTCGAGATTTTTGGATTTACATTATTTTTGACATGACTTTTCGAATTTAATTTGCGAGAAATCATTAGCCTCTTAATGTCAGATCGGCTCGCCTCGAATGTCTCTTTCGTCGCTTCCAAACTGATTAATCTAAAATGTCGCTCGGAGTCCGGGAAGACAGGAAGGGCGCGAGGTGTTTATCCCGAAGGAGATTTATTCCCTCGGCGCGACCAGGACGCGACATGCACGTGCTAGAATCGTCGCACGCGTCGCCGAACACGCAGCGTATGAATATCTAATGCACCCCGTCCACAATTAAATTCGGACAATATGTTTTGTTTCGGGAGGGGCCGAGAGACGCGCCACCCTCGAGGTCGCTCGAGGGGTTCCCGATCGCTCAGACCGGGGGCAGAGGGTCCTTCACCCCTCGGGTTCTTCCCTGAATAACGCCCCGAGTGTAAATCTCGGCTGCGCGAGAGAAAGATACGCCGCGCCGTGTGACAGGCGATAATTTCTCCCGATTAGAGTGATGCCTGCGGTTCTCCGACAGCAAGTCCCTATTCAATATTACTTACCCGACTAAAGATGTTAACGCGTAATGAAATATTTGCCGAAGAGCTATGGAAGAGAGATGGTTAGATTCTTGGAGAAATATAAAAGTAATTCCTTCTCCGTTTTTCATTCAAGTTTCGTTACTCTGAATTTGAACTCTGGATTGCAAAGATAAAGTTTTGACATCTTTTGGTACTTTATTTTGCGAGAGTCTAATCCTCTGTCTTATACGTAGTTGTAAATGTTGAAGACTGTCTCACACACAATTTATTATAATGAATTTATTAACTTCTAAGAATCTCTGATTGCGCGGAAATTATAACGTTGTGATCGGACTGTTTGTTTGGCGACTTATCTGCTTGTAATAATTTTCAAATTATAAGATTTCGAATTTTCTAATTTTAATATTTTAATCCGTGAATTTTGATATATAATATATTTTTAGGGGAACAAATCTACAAATTTTAAAACTTTGCACCTTTGACTTGCCATATTTTGACATTTTGCTCTCTAATCTTGACAATTGAAAATTTTGGATTTACACATTGGATTTACACTCCCGAATTAACTAGTTTGCATCTCGAATAAATTGATCGTATATTTTGAAAATAATTTTACAAATTTATTTTATTACGTCATGGTTTATTTAAAAAAATGTTTTGCAGAATCTGCGATTAATTCGCGATGGTTTGGCTAGTTTACAGTAGAGACGTTCGATTCTAAATTGATTTTTTAAACAATCGATCTTTTCTTATCAGAAAATCGATTTTTGAGAAATCAATATTTTTAGTCTAGTTTCTTTTTAGTCCGGTAAATCGATTTTAGTTATTCCGATTCAGAATCGATTCAGGAATCGATTTTTTTATGAAAATCGAACATCCCTAGTAAACAACTGATATCATTATTGCTGCAGCGTTAGGAACGATTCAGCAAACCGTGTATCGGTTCATGGCCTACGGGTGTTCCGGGCTCGTGTTCTGGCCGAGCCAGCCGCAAATAATTAATAACAGCGAAGCGCGACAAATCCCAGAACATTGGCGGCGTGTAGGTACTAGACGATGGAACAAAACTGAACAGGGGTCAGAGAGAGAGAGAGAGAGAGAGAGAGAGAGAGAGAGAGAGCGAGAGAAGGGGAGGGAGGAGAGCTAATGCCCGGCTAATGCTCGCGGTAAGCCCTTTAAAAGCGTTCCGGGGACGGGACAGAATCCGTCTTGCCACCTACTTACATGCGAATTTGCACCTACAAAAGGGCCCCGCTTCATACGATTGTTCGTTAAATTGTGCCGAGATCATCCTGCGGCTAAATAAGAGCCTCGGCAAGCGAATCGATGCACCGGAAGAGAGTGACAGTTTTGTTCGCGTGTTCTGTGTAATCGATCGTTTAATTGGTCATTACTCGGAAAAAGCACATTGAGAAAAGTTGACAATATAATAAACGTATATTATGTCTTAACAAGCACGAAGATATTTATGCAAAAAAAAAAAAAAATATATATATATATAAAGAGAAAGAGAGAGGGAAAGAATTTGTTGATAATCAAACATATGCATCCTAATACGTATCTAAAATGACCGACGTACGGTCACAAAAAAATCGCAGGAATGAATAAGCATCGAATGGACGAGAGAGATGGACCATTCTGTAAAGAAGGCTTCCGGCGGAAATAGGCTTAATTTCGCGGAGGAATTGAGACGGGCCCTTGCCGTGGACCGCTCGTATGAATGTACCTTGTGTCGGCGAGCCTGTCCTGTAAGGAACCGAGGGATCCCGACGCGCGAATCCCGAATTCGGAGCTTATCCGGGATTTCTTTCCTACGGCCTACTATATATATGTTCGCGCGTGTCCGCCCGTCGAGAATGCACGACGCAGGATACACCTGCGAGGATAATGCCTCCTTTAACGCGCAACGGTGCGCGAAAGATCCCGCGTAACCGTCGGGACTCTCAACCGAGTGATCTTCGAGGAGAAGCTTTTGTTTGTCGCTGCACGATATCACTTGAGATTCTTGGAGGATCTTCTCTCTTTCGCCACTAGATTTTTGAAAATTTTGCAAAATTTTAAAAATTAAGGTAGTTGTATCGCGACAGTATTAGTCAAAAATAATGATGAAGAAAATAATAACCGCACACGGTGCAATGAACGAAAAACTCTATTTATTTGTTCAAAACATTTGACCGTACTATTATCAATCTATCCTGTACGGTATTATCAATCTGACATTCATTTCATGCATATTATGTTTCTGTAATATTAAAGATTTTGCATCTACGCTTCGCGTCAACTTCTAGAGCGTCATAACAATGCGGTGTTGTCACCTGATTGTGAATTTATTCTTTCCAACATCAAACATGGCAAAATCGCTCATCCTTTATTTAGTAATATCTTTAAATTTAGATGAGGAACAGCTTTAAAAATTTTTAAAGATGTTTTGTTAGATGTTACTTTATTTTGAAATCATTTTTTATTAAAATCGTAACTTTATTTTAAAATTGTAACTTTATTTTGAAATCGTAACTTTATTTTAAAATCGTAATTTTATTTTAAAATCGTAATTTTATTTTAAAATAATTTTTTATTAAAATCGTAAGAAGCGTTTTTTTTTTTTTTATAGGCGAAAGTGTGAGTTGACATCATCATATTACGAACCATGCAGTATATAAAATCCAAAATTCAAAAGCCATTATCTCTTTAATAATTTTTTAATTTTGGCGTTGTCTTCAGAAAACTTTAAATAATAATTATTCAAAATTTTAAAAAATATCATAAGGAAGTGCCTGTTGTAATACAACTACCTTAATTTTGTATCTCGTTGCGTCGTATGTAAAACGGACTGTCTCTCGACCATCTTCGCGACAAATCGCAGAGAATCGTCTCTCCGGCGGCGAAACGCGCAAATCACCGAGGATCGGCGACACTCACGCGTCGTCGAATTGATAGATGAGAATGCGAGAGGGCACAAATACACAGAATACACCGGCGGTTGGTATTCCCAGCGTGCAATAGGCAGCGGGAGTCTCTAAGCTTTTAGCCCGGGCAAATAAATCGCGGCTTGCGAGAAACCGGCATTCGCGGATAAATTCTCGCGCTTTCCAGCGCGCCATCGAATGTGTCCCTCCTCCTTCCTCTTCCACGTTCCCTCCCGATGTCACAACATTTCGTTCTGACGTGTGCCGTTTACCTCTAAAGAGAGAAACTCATCACGTAGACATCTTCGATTCAACAATAGTTTACAGTACAATACACGAAACAAAGAGTTAGATAAAATTTATGACTGATATATGATTTCTGCATTAATTATATTAGACGAGGAAGAGAAGGAGAGAGATTCTGATTCTGTTATTTCTTGAAAAAAAAATAAAAAAAAAATAAAAATTTGATAATTTTATTTGAAGGCGATAAAGTAATTGTACAACGTATAAAGAGTATGAGTAGAGTTGATCGCGCGCGAAAGTAATTTTTTCCGGACTTTTCTTCGCAGCATCCTTTTCGTGCACGAATCAAGGAAGGAGTCGAAGGAGTCTGCACTATTATGTAGGATACAATAGATGGGCCGTCCGGTATATACAATTGCCCGATACATTTTCTCACAATGGTAGACTGGAGGAAAAAATGGGAGTCGGTCTCCGAGTCAGTCGATCGCCAATTGACTGACGTTATCCGGCCATCTTCCAGATTAGGAGGATCGGAAAAGCCCGGGCGTGTGGATATACGTTGTCTTGGCCTTTATTCGTAGGAACGAGGCTATCGTAATTCGATGCCGCCGATGCGAGGGGTGAGCAGATTCCTCTCGAGTATTTACTCGAGAAATCGATTATGACAGCAGACGTCCGTTGCAGAACCGTCGATGCTATCGCTCATTAATTTTGCCAAGGAAGAATATGACTTTATCTTGTAAATAGTAAAGACTGTTGAAAACTTTCTACGATTACCGTCTAGTTTATTAGGAAAGAGAAGTAACTTTTTTTTTATTAGATAATTGTTCTGTTTTCAAATTATTTAGACATTGAAACAATTAAAAGTGTGCTTGAAATTTTCTTTACATTAAAATAAAGCACAAAGCACATATCTTAAACCTTAATCGAAAGATGTATGAAAGATGCTTTAATGTTCAATTAGAACTGATTGAAAAATTCATAAGATCTATATTTTGTAAAAAAAAAACCTTGAGCAACGCGGCATTTATAGATTTGAAAAAGTCCTCGAATTGTCAGTGCAATGAAATTAGCGTTCCCATGGAGTAGGATACGTCGGGATCTCCGTGGATCTCCTGGTAAATAAGATTACGAGTACGCGCAGGGGCAAAATCCGGGCGGCGGCAAAGTACCACAAAGAACCACAAAGAGAGGACTTTGCCGGATCGTTGCACGCTTTTCCGCGAGGATCGAGACAGATACGAGATCTACGAGAGAATAACTTCCCCTTTGTAGGGCGGGTTCGCCCCCGTGGACGATTTAAAGTTGCGCGTACTCGCTCATACACGGTGCGCCGGAAGTAGAAATGAATTTAGAACAAGTGCACCAGAGTGAATGATCGATAAAGAATTTTTCGCGTGAAAATATTCTCCCTGTGGCATATTTTTTGATTTATAAAATTTTCAAACAAAAAAAAATAAATATATGTTTTTTTTTCCATCTTACACATTTTATCGTCTACTTTATAGATTTATCACATCTTGCATTCTTATTATTCTTCCTACGTGTAGTATCGGATTATGATACCGGAAAAATAGAACGTACCCCGCTTCTAATGCGACTTACAAGCGCATAGTTACACATCACCCTGTATATGTATCGTATAAGCGATCCGTATATACAGGATGTTGGATAATCCGATCGCATTGTTGTAAGTATGCGAGAGCCGCCCACCGTCGCGGCCGTATAAATGCGACTGAACGAAGCGTTTCCCGCGAGCGTTTCTCTCTCTCTCTCTCTCTCTCTCTCTCTCTCTCTCTCTCTCTCTCTCTCTCTCTCTCTCTCTCTATAGTCTTTTTACCTCTTTTTTTTTATTACCTCGACAGATGCGATTCGATCGAAATAATCCGTTTATTTCCGGGGGATTTAAGTCGGAGTAGATCGTCCGGTAGATTTGCGCCGATACTGTCCTTACTCCGATTGTCAAATATGTATATAGTATATGCGAAGATAATATAAGAGAGCGAGATAATCTATGGATCAATGAATTCTAGTTAGAGCAATATCGGATGTCTATCCGTCTCTTTAAGGATTTAGAGACTTTTTTTAACATTCATGGGGGGGGGAGGGGGGATCTAAAAATTCTTTTAAAAATCTATAAGTCCGTATGTGGAATACATGAATTCCGGATTTGAAAAAAGAAAGCTGTCGCATATTTAATATATTTTTTAGAAAACCTGCTGTTTCGACAGCAGAAGTTAACAACAGAGATTTCCCAATCGTCCATAGTTACGATTAGATACAACTACTGAGACCGATGCATACACGGAGAGAAATTTTCGTTATATTTTACCGCAAAATTCACTACAAATTTTATCATGTTTGGTAATAAGCTTGGGACAACTTTTGGGAATCTGAAAATATTATCGGTAACGATAGGAATTTTTGAAATATACAAAAGACATTTTACAAACAACGTAATAAAAATTACCATGCAGATTGTAAAACTAATCAAACATATTTTATATTTTATTGTAGTAGATATTAATATTTTTTATTGTGGTAGATATTAATCAGAGAAACTCTCGTAAAATTTTCTCTTCAAATACCATGTTGTCCCACGACTACCATGATTTTCCGGATAAATTTCTAAGACAAAATTCTTGCTGTAGGATCACCGTTTTTTATTGTTAAAAATCCCTATGAATTGGTCGCTGTAAGTGATTGTGACCAATTCGTGTCCTTCCCAATTCACAATCCTTCACCCTCTCTCTTTTCTTTTGTTCTTTATCTTACCTTCATATTTTACAGAATGGATACAGAATAGGTAATTTATTGATTTCAGTTTTGTTAAAAATTTGTATAGGTCTTTGTTAATTGACATAATGATATATCTATTTTATTGTCGAGATATGTGTTTGAGCTCTGGAAACACAAAGTTCTCTTCTATTTGGAAATGTTCTCAGGATCTTTTTGTCTAGCCGTTAATATTAATCTTATGCGATAAAACTGAAATTGAAATATTTTTATATATTTTTTTCCCACGTTTTAAGAATTAAAACATGGGAAAGTTGTAGGGAAAGTTGTATAGGAAAATCTCGTGCCACAATCATCAAGCATATTATCGAGCATATCATAAACATATCAAAATAATGGCTATTTATCCAATCAAATGTATATCGAATGACTTATTCATTTGAAGAAGAAATCAAACCGATAGAGAAATGGGAATTTTTGTCGAGATGAACGACAATTACAGAGTTATTCAAAATGATATATCCGATTTCAAATGACTATATTTTTGAAGTTTACAAATCTACAGTAATGTGTAGTGATACATCAATCAAAAAAGAAAAACTATTCAAGTTTTATCTCTCATCTTATATATATGCTCGATGTAACTTCCCTTAGTTACATTTGCAATCGGATGAATCATGTTAATTAATCATGTATTTCTTTAATAATGCTTGTTCACTCGAATATATCTCACATTACACTTTAAATCTTCCGTGCTGATATGTAATTTATTATTTCTGATTTGAGAAAACAAAATGAAATACGAATCGACGGACCGAATAAATCAAATAATAGAAAACAATTAATATATAAAGTCTGAAATAATACACGAATTGCCGAATCGAATAATTTAGATAATGGAAAGTCATAATGTACCGACTTGTTTATTAATAATTAATTAAAAATTGAAATAATCAATTAATTACAAATTAAATACAAATTAAAATAATTAATTAACAAACAATTAGAAAATCAATTAGGAACAGAATATTGGATGTAAAATTATTTTATAAGGCATTAAATATTTGGCATAGAAAATAACGTTTCGAGATAATAACAAGTCGACGAGTGTTTATTTATCCGCCTTGACGTTTGAGTCTTTGAGTTGCGTACGAAAGTGCGCCGTGCTGTCATTCGTGTGACAGGACTCGAGGCGACAAGTAATAGCAGGAACCTTTCCACATGCCATCTTTCGAAACTCGATCATTCTTTACGAACACTTAGCAATTATCAGCTTGTACGATTAATTAACTGTACGATTAAATGTTTGTAAACATACCAAAGCAACTGTTGTGCTTATCAAAACAAATATTTTGCGCAATTTATTTATTAGGATAGAATAGAAATCAAAGCAATAGAGTATGGAAATTATAAATTATCGTTCTATTGCGATATATAAATGATTATTATTTCCTTAACGATTCATATATGTATTTCTCGTATTCGAAATTCGAATGTTAATTCGAACGTTAATTCGAATTTCGAATACATCTCGTATTGCGATTAACAATCGATCGAATGATTAATTATTTATTTCTGACGTTTTGAACAAAATATATATTTACGTAATATTATATATTTTTTCCTATAATTTTACAATAAATTTTATATAATTTTATAATTTATTTTATAATTAAGAAAGTATTTTGCAATGGCGAGATAAATTGACCGACGCTCGATATTCATTTTTTTTGGAACATATCTACATATACTGCATTTCTGTTGAGGAAAAGGAAAATGCAATATAGATATAATCTCTTAATTATAAATTAAATTATAAATTATATTTTATTGAATATATTAATTATATTAGATTAGATTATATTAAAAAATTATATAATTTAACCCTCTTATTGGGTACACCCCTTGACAAGGTATCTGGAAGGTTTACCTGAAGGGGGAGTATTCAAACGGTTTTTTAACGCTTCCGTTCGATGTTGCCTTTCGCGTCTTAATTAGTTCGAGAGTGCCGTGCAAGGTATCGCGCGTCTGTTTGTATTATGCCGAAGAACCATCGTTCGTCGCGTCATAATTTTAATTTCGGGTGTGCCGTGCAAAATGTGCTAACGTTGAATTTTTAAAGCCCGTGTTATCGATATCCTCCTTCGCTCTTATGACTATGACTATCGTCGACAAGCGTACTTTTGACGCCGACGAAACGGGATGTTTCGTCGGCAACGTTCTTGCACTTCGTGTTTCGCGACATGATCGCGATTTCGAGGAAAAAAGAGGACTCGAAATGAAGTGAGATTCAACTAAGATGAGTCGCAAAATTTACACTTGATGCGGGAGACGAATCTACGTAATTTTTCGTACCTCAAGTTTTTACTTTTCCCTTTTTTCGATTTCTTCGTGAAAACTCTTGTATCTCTTACGTGTTACAAAAAAATACCTTATTGGCCGGGGTACGCGTCGACCTGTTGTGTAACCGACTTGAACGCACGATCGAGCGCACGTATCGAATTACTTAGGCGGCGGGGAACGTTAACGGCCGATTCGAAATTATTCATACGAGCCCTTTATCGTGGCCTCGTAAGCGTGCGCGTTGCCTTACCTGTCTTATCCTGCCTTAACCTTTCGCATGCCCAAAATCCCTGGATGTTAAGGGTGCCTCCTGCAAATTTACCGGGGTTGCCGCAGCGGACACGACAAGTGCGTGATACACATTCGGAAGAGAGATAAATTGAAAATTTAAATTCGAACATTCTGATATAACATAAATTTAAGAATGAAAATTCTACACATTCGCAAAAGAGATAAATTGAAAATTTAAATTCAGACATTCTGATATAACATAAATTTAAGAATTAAAATTCTTCACTTAGCAGTTAGTATTTTTTTTTAAATATATATATAAACGTGGGATTAATTGTCATAAAAAACTTAAATTATATGTTTGTATATGTTACTATGTATGTACTATGAATAATTATATCTCTCTAATTAATGGAAGATCAAATTTATCTCCCGTACCATTGTCAAAAATTTCATGAATCGATTTCGTTGGACGTAAAAGTGAATTAAATTACAGCGATTCGTAATAACTTATAAAATTAAACACTGCTTGAATATTTCATAAATACTTTCATATTTCATAAAAACTTTCATCGAGAGATTCGCGCCAAGGACGCGAATCGTTGACCGCTGTAGTTGGCCTGTGAAAAACGGATATGATGTACAAAAATTTGCATTTACTGGCATCCGACGGAGCTGCCAGAATTATATATATGGCATATATGTGTACGATTTATCAGTAATTACGTATCAACCACTGACGTATAATATGTTTATTATGAATTCGATGGTGTCTCTTTGGATTTAGCCCACGTGACAAGTGTCTCAACAATACGCTCTATTATTTTTACCTGATGAAATGTGACAACGATTGCTCCAAAGAAAAATAACATCCGTGATTTTTCTGAAACTTAAGCTGATTAATTATTTTCCGCTGTTGCCGATTTAATTTGAAAGAGAGATGGAAATTCAACGGACCGCTTAAATATCGCAGCTGCTGTCGCGTGTGGGAGAGTAAAAAAAAAAAAGAAAAAAAGGAAAGAATGCCGTCGACGACGGAATCGTCGCGTCGGACGGAAACATCGATTCGACTCGATACGATTTCTCGAATCCTCCCGTTTTCCTCGGTGATGCTTCCTCGTGCTTTCTCCCCTCAGGACCGACACCGGTGCGCGAATGGCAATCGTATCTCGATTCGAGATTCGTGTCGCGGTTTTGCATGACAGTAGTGGGCTCCCGGTTCTCTCTGTGCGAGAGCGCGACGTCGAAATGACATACGCTGCGCCAATAGACGATGTCAAATCGCTCGTGCCACGGCAATTTCCCAATGAGTTTGTCACGGGGTTCTTGTTCCATCTTGTACCGATCGTCACGTTACACATTTGGGATGGGATCAAGTTCAATATGTTCAAATGGCATCATTGATATTTTTAGCGCCATTATCTTTTATTTGTCATCTTTTATTTTCATGGAATTCACGGTTTTAATTATAAATATAGCACTGCAAACCTTGCGAAATTTTACTAAAAGGTTTAAATAAATGATTTCAATGGTTTAATAAACGGTTATAAATAAATGATTTTCGAAAGCGAGTAGCACATACAGATGTCATCGGCGTCCGTTAATGTAACAGTCAGTTGCTTATGAAATTCAAAGCGACCCGCTGACAATCGAATGCTCGTCGTTCGCGAGAAAAATCGGTGCCATTGACATCGAAGCCCACGTCGGCGACGCTTATTATTGCCATCCACTATATATTAGGTCGCACCCTTCGCATTACCATCCGAATCAGCCACAGTCTGGGCGTGATACTGAGTCGATTTATTAGCTGGCTGAGATCGCGATCCTCACACATTGAGTCCTGGATTATACAGCGCGCGTTTCTTTATAAGATATTTTTCCGGTGCGGTTCTTATCTTATTGTTAAAAACTCGATGTAAAAAAATTTAGAAATCAAAATTTAGGCATTAAATTTTTTATAATGAATCAGGAATGTTGAATACATCAATTAAATTTTTAATTAATTGCTTTAATTGCATAATCACGCGTAATAAATTAACGCATAAATTGTTATTTTTTTGGAAATATTATATATTCTTTTGCTTGGAAAATAAATAATGAATATAGAATATAGCGTCGTGTGAAACTTTTGCCAGGCAATATCGCTGGCGAGCAAGGCGTGGCAATCGACTTTCGATTTCGATATCGCAGATTGAATTTAATATGCCCGCAGAAGCACGAGCGATTGGCAGAACGAACTAAGTAATAAAGCATTATTTATCGGTAGGCGTGTTTCGAAGCGGTGTCGAAACGCGATTGACTCGTTAACTCTTGTCGTTCCGACGGCTCTTGGGGCCAATAATATTGTCGGGATTTCGATAAAGAAGCTCTTTTTATTGCAGCAACCAATCCCGGACGGTACCAACTGCTATTTAAATATCAGTATGTCTCTTTGGGCATAACTGTTGCTAAACGGTATCGTAAATTATATTTCAATAATAAAGAGATTACGAGCGGCTTGCGAGGAAAATTAAAAGTCGTCTCTCTCAAAAGGTCCGTTGAATTTATTTATAGCTTTAATTCCGTATCGAAATGAATACTTAATATGATTTTCATTAACTGTTAATAATAAGCCTGTTAAGAAATTTTGAGCAATAGAATTATACTTGTGTGTGTGTGTGTGTAATATGCAATATTTAATGTGTATAATTTTGCAAATTTATAATGAGATCCGTTGAGCAGTTTCATCGTTTTCACATACATAATTATTATTTTTTAGTAAAATATATAGATACTTCTTTGATAATTTTTTTTTTTTAATTTGCAACCTATAACTATGCAGTAATACAAGAGCGCAATATAGGTTTTAAGTTCCGTAATCAGGTCTCTCAATTTTAATAAGACTCAACATTTTACAATAATAACATTTGTTTTATTGGAAAAAAATCCCTTAATAATAGTAGAATACTTCAATAAAAGGTTTCTTTTAAGCCTTGATATATTTCGCGCATATTATATGTCATATTTACAATTATAAAATATAAAATTAATTTTGTGCGTCAACGCAGCAATCATGTAACTTTTTACGTTTCTGTTTGTCGTGAAAAGTATAGGATTGTTGCCTTATTTGAATGCTTTCTTGCATGAAATTAGACAAGAAATTGTGTACTTGAGATAAATTTTCGGCTATTTGTGCTTGGATAGACCGTATCTTTTGATAATAATTAGTGTGTCCCAGTGAGAGCGTGTATGCAACATGTTTCTAGATACCACAGTCTCCCCTACTGCTTATAATTTTGTTTTAAATAGAATCGCGGAAATTCTATTGAAAAATTTAATTAAAAGATATATAATATATACATATATGTATGAGACGATCTTTTATTCCTGGTCTTTGCTCCTTTGCACCTAATGCCTTGCCATTGAAAAACATTTGTTGCATTATCTTCATATTTTTCGTTTGATTTCATTCTTTAATTCTCTTGATTTTCCTTTGATTTTATTCTTCAATTCCCGACCAACATTTTTATAAATCACACAGAAATATGTTGCTTACCAATGAGAACTTTGAGTTGAAGAATTTGTAGCTGAATGTAATGGATGTTGTTGGGCTGGATAGGAGAAAAAGGAGGAGATTACAATTAAAAGAAAAGTATTTTTATTTCGTTTTATTTGGTTGTATTTCATCCATAGTATAAAAAATATAAACCTAAGAGAAGTAAACCCCTTTATCTTACCTACCTATACTTTACCTCACGGTTATCTTACCTTAGAGATTGAAAAGTCTGGAAAGCTTAGAGACTAAAAAGAATTTTTTATAAAAAAATCCATGAGAATATTTGACTTAAGTCAGCATCAGTAGACTCTTTTATTCTCTTTTTCGTAGAACACTTTTATTTTGTTCAATCCACTGTAAACTTAATGTTTTTCGACAGTTTTTTTTGACAGTTAATAGGATTTTTTTCTGGAAGACAAAAAAATCGAAATGTAAAGAAAATAAAAAGGATAATATACAGGATGAACAGACCACCCGTTAATAGCAGATTCATGGGATTATTTTTGGAAACGGTTTTTCTTCAGAACATCGTAAGGCACCAACAAGAGTCATAAAACTCGTGTTTGAGTTATGAAACTCGACTCATTGAGGCAAAATCGTCTCCATATCTCCAAATAACCTCAGGATCTCCCATTAACGGTCATTTTGGTGCGGTCATCTTGGGACTTTCTTAGCCCTATATAATGAGCCTTTTGTAGAAAAGTCAAAAGATTATTGTATGTAGATTGAAGAAAATAGCGCGACAAATTGCAGCATTTTCTTTGTTATTCTTTTGTTATCATTTTTTCATTTTATTTTTCAATTCTTTGTTATAAGAGTTTTTAAAACTTCCGAAATAAAAAAACATGTTGCTTCTATCAGTTCCATTTACTATTATAGGTTTTAAAATGTTGTTTCTTATGGTTTCACAAAAAATCATGGTCTTAAAATTTTTTTATCTCTTATGTTTCCTAAAAATTATGATTCAAAGAGAGAGAGAGGGGAGGGGGAGGGGGAGGGGATAGAGAGAGAGGATAGCGATAATTTGTTAATAAAAATAATAAATATAACTATCATTGTTAGAGATTAATGGAATATAATTGTCATTTATAGAGAATCATCTCTCACTCTTTTCTTTTTTTTTAATTGGCAATAAAAAGTCGAGGCGTCATGAACGATTACAGTGGCGCGGAATTAAATAACATTCATTCTGCAGTGCAGCTTCGAATTATTTACTTTGAAATATTGTGCGCCGCGGTTTTTTTAGCGCGCGGTGCACTTTGTGCGATCGTTGTACCGCGTCCGAAAACGTGTATTATATGTCTGCCAGCGATATACAACACGCCGCTGTGTTTTCGTTACACGCCATTACGCTGTTACGCCCCGCTGAATATGCAGTTTGGTGAACCGAGTAAACAAGCCCTCCAATTTGCTTTCACGTATTCGATTCTTTTGCTAATCGATTTACGATTCGCAATGCCCGCGAATCTCTCCGTCCGATCGGTTTTTGATTTCGCAGCGAATGCCATTTCACACGCGCACACGCGTGCACGATGAACTGCCAATTTGCGACTCACCACCCAATTGTAATGACTGTCATGATAAAGATTTACGCGAGTAAGGATTTTAAAGTGCGAACTGTGTATTTTAACGACAACGAAACAACATAGTATTAAGAATTTGCGCATAATATTTGCAATAAAACCAATAGTATTAAAAATGATAACAGTAATTATCGAAATTTTATATATTTTATATATATATATAATATTATATATGAAATAAATTTATAGCAATATATTTTGCAGAAATATCTGCGTTTGACCAAGAGTCTCTCTCTCTCTCTCTCTCTCTCTCTCTCTCTCTCTCTCTCTCTCTCTCTCTCTCTCTCTCTCTCTCTCTCTTGTTCATTTTTTATGGATTTCATTTAAGAAAGTAGACAGAAAGTGCTACATCAAAAGTGGATAAAGTATTAAGAAATTTATTACAGTAGAAAAAAAGTGTTTGCTATTTTTATAACACACATTATATTAAGATGAGAAGAAATTTATTCAAGCAATCTTTCATGAAGTTACCGAGGTAAATCTGGTAAACACGATTACACGAAACTTGAATAGTATTTACCGGAGCATTTTTTTCGAACATTGCCTCACGCAATGATGTCTTGGTGTTTCTTTGATTACGTCGAAAGTACCACGATTGCGAAGGAAATCGGTCCTATTCGGTGGCGAGAAATTCGCGCATTGTGTTGGCTACGAATTCCTCCTCGTTGCTTGCCCTCTCCCTCTTTTAAGATGGATCCTCAATCCGCGCAATAATCGTCGTCGATATACTCCCGTCGAGAGTAAATTAAACGTCGAGTTTAGCCGATTTACGTCAGCATCGTTTTCGAGGGCGGCGGGTCGTCATCGTTTTCTTCTTCTTTTTCTTCTTCTTCTTCTTGGCTTCGCGTCAATCTCGAATGCAAATTCGCGTCGAAGTCACGAAGAGAGGACGCCGAACAATCGACGCGGGGCGTCGCGAAGGGAAAATAAATCAAGATATCAAAGAAGAACCGGCGACGACGACGACGTCGTCGTCGATGTCGTTGGATATCTTAATCAATGCTATCATGGAATCCCGCTGAACCAACTCGGAATAAAAGTGATCACCGCTCCGATAAAGTGGAATAGAGAGAGGAGAGATTGGGGAAAATGCGATAGGAGCCGGGGTTGCAGAAGTGCCCGACAAACAGATCTCGCCCGGAAAAACGGATAATTATCCGGCGCGGTGGTCGAGATGATCTATTTACGTATCCGCGCGCCCCGATTTTCACAATGACGGCTCGCCCAGGGATTTAAATTAAAATGTTGTTTGCGCCGATACTTAAATTCGGCGATCCCGTCGCTCTTTGTCTCCCGCGTCTCGATCGAGGGGAAGAAAACCGCGGAGAACGTTAGAAGAACCGGCTCCGTGTATGTTTGTCGACGAACAATAATTTTTTTTTCCAGACGAACCGGACGAGAATTTACGAGATAATAAGCGAGAGAAAATTCGTCGACGCGAATTACTCCGAAGAAACAAAATAATTACTTTTTCAGTAATGAGTATTAAAGTGGCAAGACAGAATTAAGGTAGTTGTATCACAATAAGCACTTTCTTACGATATTTTTGAAATTTTTAATAATTATTATTTAAAGTTTTATGAAAACAATGGCAAAAATTAAAAAAATATTGACCACAGAATAGGAAATAATGGCTTTTGAATTTTTATATACTACATGGTTCGTAATAGGTTGGTCAACTCACACTTTCACTAATAAAAAAAAAACGCTTACAATTTTAATGAAACGATTTTGAAATAATATAAGCTCAGTTTAGACAAATAAATAGTTTTCCGTTCATTGCACCGTATGCAGTGACCATTATTTTTGACTAATACTATCGCGATACAACTACCTTAAGTTTGTAATAGAGGATGGAAAATTTTCAAATTGTCATTACACTCTTTTTATTACGTCGATACGTTTAATTATTCTGCAAATTTAAAGGATGAAAGGGGGGCTGACGTTTGACTCACAGACTATCGTAATGATTAGTAGATCCTGCTATTGCGTGAGCTTGTAAAGCGAGTGTATCGAGGAGCAATTTCGATGACGTTTTTAAAGTAGCTCGAGCATCCCGGTGACACGTGTTTCTGACACTTGTATACTCGTATTCGCGCGCGAGACGAAGAGGAGGCGACCTTGCCCCGCGACTTTCGACACCCTTATTTCTCGCGGCTTTTCCCTCCCTCGTCCTCTTCGCGACGAAAGCCGATGCCTTCGACAGATGATCCTCCCTTTCGCTCATTCGTTCGCGCACAATCACTCAAATAGCGTGTTAAACCCCAAGTGGCGTTTTCTCAAAAATCTAGAGTGGCTGGTTCGTCGCGAACGATATTTGCACTCTTTGTGAATCTTCTGTGAAAAGTATTGAACAAATTGGAGGAACACTCAAGAAATAAAAAAATGTGCACATTGAAAGAGAAAAATTTAGAAACAATTTTTTTTTAGATTTTTAGATATTAAAATATACACTTCAGATTTCTTCAGAGAATTTTTAATCAGGATTTGAGAAATTATGATTTTCTACGATTTTTTTCACTATATATACTATAACAAAAATGTCAGTTATGAATTAAAAATGGGAAGGAATAAATTTATGTGATAACTCTTATTTAATAAAGAGATGTGCACAGTAGATTACACTTCACTAGTATAAGATAAAAACTATATATATATAATACACGAAATATAACTTTTTTTCAGAGACGAAGTTGCTTCGTTCATAGCTTCGCTCAGACTGAATGCAAAAATTGTGAGGAAGGACATCGACCTCTGGTCAAAATAGACAAAAATGTTCTTTCTTTTTCTTTTACGGTTTTTTGTCTTGTTTTTCCCTTTCACTGCGTTCTTTGCCTTTTATCTTCCCCTTCCCTTTTCACTGACACGCCCACATATATTCTTAAATATTATTGTTGCAACTCCAACAAAAAATGTAGCAGTTTTGATTGCTCTTTGAATAATCGCGACATTCGCGTTGATAAAATCGATTCTCTCTTTTCTCACGCTGATGCGAGCGGAGAATCTTCGTTCCGATCTTCCCATACGTTTTCGCGGATCGTAATTCGACACCTCAAGATCCGCCTTTGCCAATGACAACTCCGAATTGTTATTGTCTCCGAATTTATTCGCCAGGTGTCACGGTCCCCGATCGATTATGCAGAAATAATATTTTCTGATAATCGTCGCGGAAATCGGTCGCGAGAGAGCCGTCTCTCGTCAGGATCCGTTACGCTTCTCCACCGCCGATAAAAAGAGAAATCTTATTGTCCTGGAGAAACAGGATAACTCCGTGGCGAGATGAGGGAAAAGGGCGGGAGTTGAAGGAAAAGGGGCGAGGAGAGCCTTCCTACGGGACGCGCAGGATATTGTGTCCCATAAACGCTCTTATTGTGACCCACGTGTGTTACAAATTCCCTTTCGTGCCCTTTGGCTGGGAATAAACCCTTTCCTTAATTAGCATTGTATGGAATTCCTATTGGCGAATCCATCTCTCTCTCTCTCTCTCTCTCTCTCTCTCTCTCTCTCTCTCTCTCCCTCTCCCTCTCTCTCTCCCTCTCTCTTCCTTTCTATCCCACTTTTTCTTTTTTTCGCTCACTCGTGAAAGTTAAGCTGTACGAAACGATACCCGGTGTATCGATATGTTTATTGAATGTTATTTCAATCGCGGCCTTCGGCAAAGTAGATTCTTCCTCTCGGATCCTGATCCAGGTGAAGGAGGGGTCGAGGGGAGAATACTAGAAACGACTTTTCGCATCTCGAGGCGGGAGCCCCGCGTGATTGACGGCTTCGGGTGTTGCATCGCTGTTTTGTTATTCTGAACGCGATGTAAGCGTCTGGGAATTAAAATTGTAATGAATATTTTTTAATTGAAAAAATAACGCATAACACTTTCTTTTCTGTAATATTAGAAACTTGGGATTTTGCTAAAGAAAAATGTATCTTGACAAATTTAACTATTTCTCCAACTGTTAAATACCTGTGCTACCTATGTTTCTCTTCAGGGTGTCTACTCCCCGGAAAACCTGGGATTGTCCGGGACTTTTTTATCTTGAAAAATCCGGGAATTCTCATAGAATTTTACTGAGATCAAGGTGTCATGTGTTTTATAGAAAATTGTTCAATTTTTTAATAATATTTAAATAAATTAGTACCTATTCCTTAAGACATTTATAATAAAATATTTTTTGTTTTATATTTTTATTTTGTATATATCTTTAGCATTTAGATATAGTGATATATTGCACTTTATTATTGTTTAAATTAATTTGTAATCGTATGAATAGGAAACATTAGAAAGCGCATACAAAGAAACTTATTTTAAAAAGCTGCATTTACAAATTTTCTTATACCTGGAATTTTAAATCAAAATATCTGGAAGATCAGGTAAGTTTCAGGGAATTCTTTTACAAGATTTTGAGTAGGAAAACACCTGGAAGATCAAGTAATTTTCAGGGAATTCTTTTACAAGATTTGAGTAGGAAAACCCTGGAAGATCAGGTAATTTTCAGGGAATTCTTTTACAAGATTTGAGTAGACACTCTGTTAATTTACCTATCGCAATCTACTTGTCATGCAACCGTTTATCAATGCTTGACATTACTGCGTATAAAGAACAGTGTTTTTATATCGATTAAAAATGGTCGATTGATTACAGTTAGAACTTGAGATTCCGCGTATTTTCCCGAGCCGAGCGACAAGCCATTCCTTGCCTACACAACGATAATCACCGTCATTATGCGTCTTGATTCGCGGGATCGTTTATATTACGCGTGTCCCGATGGACCCGACAGCCACGACGGATATACTCTCGTCGTGCTTTAAGCGGCGAACGGATAGAGTGAGCCGCCGCTTGCTTGAGATGCGCGTGTGTCATTTAACGAGAAAACGGAGCCCGCGCGAAGTATCTCTCTCTCTCTCTCTCTCTCTCTCTCTCTCTCTCTCTCTCTCTCTCTCTCTCTCTCTCTCTCTCTCTTTTCCTGCTATCGCGCGCCCTGGGTGGCACCTCTTGTTCGCCCGCGACGTACATTAGCGGCTATCGTTCCTCTCGCGCCGAGATCCGATCGAGTGCCCGGTTAGACACTATCGCGACGTATCTGACAGCCGTCGGGGCCCGTCAAACACCGTCCGGCTGGCCGACACGAGACGCGAGATGCAACGAGATGTATCGCCTCGAGAACATGTCGCGGTCATGGCGCAAACATTGTGTCGCGCGCTCGTTTTCGTTAATTCGCGAGTCAAATAAACTCGTGAGTCAAATTCATATATATTTCGTTTAAGCACTAATTATTAGTGACGAGATTAAGTATCTTACAAGTAGGTTCTCGAATTTATTTGCAACTTGGTTTCGAACTCTCTATGTATATTACATGTGTGGCTCTGGAAATTGCGAAATTTTTAAATACAGAGCAGAGGAATGCGCCCGGAGTCGCGGCGCTCAAGGAGCCATATATAGCGCCCAATCAAATCAGTCAGACAACGATTATCTCTAACGGCGCGTGAAAAATGCCGCGGGGGGGGGGGTGGAAGGGGGACGCGCGATCGATGATTCCGGATGACAGGGGAACACGTTGACTTGACAGCGCCGTGGCCGGCATGTTCCCCGCGAACGCGCAACACCTGCGAGCACCAATCAGGTTCGGCATACACGCCGGCGAATGCTCGCGGCAATAAATCAACCGGCATCTCTCCTCCTGGTGGGTACGCAACAACGCTATGTGTGTGTGTGTGTGTGTGTGTGTGTGTGTGGAACGGCATTATTTATGGTCGTTCGTTAGCGCGGCAACAGTTCGAAAAACGCGTGGAACCGACGCGTTTAGGACCCTGTGTGGCCCTTACGACTCGCGTCATCGAACGCCGGAGATGATCTCCTCGCGGAGTTACGAAACCATCCGCGGCGAGTAATACTCCAATAGTGTCGTGATTGGGGAAAAAAGGGAGACTCACATAGGCCGCGTTCCAAAAGCGACTGTCCAGAATCATTAAACGGATTATTTAGCGAAATCAAGGTATCATGCAGGAACTTTGAGAGAACATCTTTAAATGTTTACATATCTTCAGGCTATTTATTATTTTTGCCTCCTTTAAAATTTAAATAAGTCTCGCAGAAATCGGATCGATAATTGTCGAAGGGAGATTATTCGCCTTCGCGCGGGAGATCGCTTAATGAGAGGAGAACGATTTTTCCGCGGCGAATATTTATCCGCGGATCTCGCTTAATTCCGACATTTTCGCGCGACAATGCGCGATTACCCCTCCAAAAATCCAAAAAGGGGAAACTGCCTCCGGTCTCAAAGAGTGAGACCGGAGGAAGGGGTGTGCAGCGATACACGACGCCTGAAAAGCTGCAAGAGGCGAAACGCACCGACGTGAGGGGTTAAGGGGAAAGGGGCGAGGGGCGAGGGTTTGAAACTTTTGCGAGAAACAGGAAAGATATTCGAGCGGGAGCCCCACGCGGCTGTCTAATTATATACCGAGCTTGCGGGACATAAAGCTATGTGCGCGCGTTATGGCGATGCGCTCGTGCACGCCTTCGTCGCCGCGATAGAAATCGGGAGACTCGGAATTTCCGCGGCGGCGTCCTCTCCATGAACGCGGACAAATGGATGGATGGATGGATGGATGCACCGGGATACGGTTAGGAAGAAACTCTCCCTGGTGTATAATGCGTGTGCGTACAGGCGGTTAGGCGTTTTCCAGCTGAGAGAAGAAAACGAGAACGGTGACGAAAGGGGGAAGGGGGTGAGGGAGAGAGAGAGAGAGGGGAGGGAAAAGAGAAGAGGGATGGGATGCGCAAAATCCAAATGTTATTTGTAATATTCATCAGCGTCGCCGTTACACGCGCGGAGATGTATAATACGCACAGAACATAATGTATATGTCGTCATTAATGTAGTAATGCCGGTAATGCGCGTATCACACGTATCACGTAATTATGCGCCGTAGAAAAGTCGTCTTTCTATTCGCCGATCGCGAGACACGCGAGATCCGACAGCTTTTCCGTTTCTCTCTCTCTCTCTCTCTCTCTCTCTCTCTCTCTCTCTCCCTCTCTCTCTCTCCCTCTCTCTCTCCGCGCACCTTTCTCTCGTTCCCGCATCCGGTATCTCGTATCATTCCTCCCCCGTATCTGCCATCCCTTGTCACGGAGCTCTTTTCTTTATCGCGCGTCTGATTCCCATCTTTCGCACCGCGGAATAAAAATCTGATGTTTCGCGCGAGGTTGCGGCTAACGAGTCGCGAAGAATGAAAATCTTTGATGAAAGATTATGAGTGATATTTTGGCAGATCTGCAAACGAGGCTTCGAAAGGATTTGAAACAAGAAGATGTGTAAATTTGTGTTAAGGATCTAAGGATTTACGAATCTATGCGGGACCACGTTTTGCTTCTACGTTTTTAAGAATTTATTCACTCGCAAAATGGAAATATTTTCCATTTTTTTGGCCTTCACATCTCCATGATTCCATGGGTCACTTAAACAAGATGATGATCTACGATTTCGTGGGAAACTCTTGAATAAAATTCCATAAAAATACACACTCAGGGGATGACTATTAACTTTTAGCGTGATCAATATGGTATACCCGGAACGAATTTGCAATTATAATATAAAAAAACGTTAAAATCTTAGTCATGATAGTAATTTCTTACTCGTTTATAATATTATCGATATTTAAAAAAAAAATTTTTTTTTTATTATCAAGAGAAATATTTTTTTTCTAAGAAATAAATCGTGAAATAAAGATCAAATTGACCGATTATGATCTTCAAATTTTATTGCAACATATTACAATTAATTAATTTCGAGGATCGAAAAATGTGCTTCGCGAAACGGATAAACACACTCTCGCCACAAACTAGACAGCAATCCCGATTGATATCCCGGTCCCGCCAGCTCATCCTGGAATTTATTTTTCCAACCGGCGCGGGGGGTTGAGGGGCTGGCTGGACGTCGCCGTGTGGAAAACGCGTGAGAAAGGCGGCGAACGTGGATGACTATTAATTTCTCTTCGGCACACTTGGCATGCATTAACGCTTGATTCGTGCTCTCGGACATCCCGGCCGATGGATAGATAGATGGGTAGAGATAGCGTGTACGCTCTCTATAAAGAGGCAGGAGGGAAGGAGACGGGCGCGGCGGGGAGAGAAGGAAAACGAGCAGAGAGATTGATAGGACAGAATTTTCTACCGGCGGATTCGTAATGGATAGCCCGTGTCCGAATTCGCCAATACCCCTTCCCCGTCTCGCCGTCCCCTCTGTGTAGCCCGCTCGCCCCCTCGTATTCTCTGACCCGATACTTTCTAATGGAATCTCCGATTGTGTGCCTTATCAATGACGCGGGGCGCAGCGATCCATTATTGCGACCGGAGCTCTCGAGATAACTTATTTTTTTTTCTTCTTTTTTTTTGCTCCGAGGACTTCTCGAGGCCGCGGCTCGCCGCTGACAAGTATTATCCTAACCGGGGATCCTCTTCGCTGAGATCCTGAGTCGCGATCTTACGATCGAGGCTGCATCATTTTGCATAAAAGAGAATTCCGCAATCGACGCAAAGCACGATAGCATGTAAGTGATAAAACTACCAACCAAGCAAACAAATTCGAGCCTACTTGTAAGACACTTAATCCCATCACTAGATAAAAAAGATTGAACAGATTCCAGATAATCGAACGACTCTACGACATGCGTCTATATATTCGATCATTTCTTAATTCTCCTAAACGAACGTATGTATTGTAATACCTTTAGAAATCCTTTCTTCTTTCTTTCGGGAAGAGTGTCTGTCGCGCAAGCTATTAAAGCTCTCCACACACGGCGCGAAAGTCGGGAGAGCGGAGGATAGTTGTGGACGCGCAGAGGTGGGCCCGACAAAGGTTCCTCTATCGGGTGTCCCTTGGAAAAGGAGACCGCGCGCCACGGCGCTCGTAAACTATGTGAGGCCCATTGAGCTCAGGCCAAGCGTGATATTTCAGGCCGCGGCGCGGCCTGAACGGCGTTTTGTGCCCTTATAAGATCCGTATTATGCAAAGGAGCGTGGAATATATCGTGTGTTGCGAATCGCGCGCTTCGTCCTCGGTCGCGACGCGCGTTTATCCTCTCGGCCGGCCGTTAAATGCACGGGACTTACTTTTCTTCGAAAGCGCGCGGTTTCGAGTAAATCTGTTGAACAAAGCAAGACGTAGAGAAAATAGGGTATAAAAATAATCGCTCTCTAAATACGGGCATTCTTAGAATTTATTAAGTGAGACAAATCTGACAAAATCTTCTCATTATTTGTACATGGACGATTTAGCAGCAATCCTTTGATAATTTTTTTTTTTTTTTTTTTTCTAAACGTTTATGTAAACAAATTTTTGTATTGGAGACGAGAGGAAATGCTTTTCCGTTTCGCGCTATCGACGAAACGGATTCGATTTAAGCCGATCGTTTCGAATCACCTTTGAACATGACAAATTTTTCCCAAGGAGGGAAAAGGGTTCGGCTTCATCCCCAGTGCAAAACCGAAATTGTTTCGCAGACCCCTACGGAATCTTAACGTGCGAGAAGTTTACGGTAGGTTAACGGTCATCTTGCCCGTGGCAGGTGAGATTCGAGTGGCTGCCAACCCCTTTCACCTCTTTCCGGATCCGTGTGAAATCCGCGTAACCCCTTCGCAATACGAATCCGTACCTTTCTCAAAATTTCAACGGTCCTCGTGAATGTTACCGCCGCCGTCATCGTGAGATCTCGTCGTTCATTTCGTTTCTTTTTCATCTACGCGATTGAATTCTCTCTTGCCTTCAGTCCCGAAGAAAAAAAAAAAAAAATCCCCCGAAGAAAGCTATGCCAGACAACGAGAGCGTGTAATGTATTCTTTTGGGCGAGACATATTTTATAATATTCAGAAACGGGAAAATCTCGTTCCACCTACCTACTTTTCCGCGGTACATATATCGTCACAAGAAAACAATTCACTTATTTATAGAAACAGAAATTACGCCAGCTAAATTTTAAACTAATTATTTTTATATGATATACGCAATTTTGCGTTCATTTGTGTTTTTTTTTTTTTTTTATTTCTTCGTAGTCTGCTCTGTCCCGCAGTGTAGTTGTAGAATCTGTCTCGGAAGGTATATCTCATAAATCCTTCTTTTCTTACTCCACCTCCGGGATACCTACATATTCGCGTGCGTGCGTGCATAACGCGTATACCTGTTAAAGCATAGGTATGTACATACACGCATGCGCTTGTGTATAATGCTCGGTAATGCGACTGTCGAGATTGCAATAAATTCCACTTAGCCGCTCTCGCTAAACGCATCTCGCTACTCCGTTTTTTTTTCCTTCTTTATTTGCGTTAGATGTACGTACCATGTCAAGACGCGTATTTCTATAAATTGCGACGACTAATCTTGTAACACTTAAGCAATAGATGCTCGACTTTACAAGTGGATCATCACAACACCGGTATAGAGATCGATTTTATCGTTTCAATCCGAAGAAATCACATACGCATCTATTAATTTTAACTTTATATTATCGCTATACTATCGATATATATATATATATTCGTATAATATTAGATTTATTTAGAGTAGCTTTTATATATTGCAATATATATACATATATATTGCAATATATAAAAGCTACTCTAAATAAATGTAATATTAAATAAAACGAATATTATAATAGAGCGAATTTAATTTGAAATAACACAATATATCTCACGTTATCGTAAAAACGTCCCGGATACAATAGGCATCAAAATTACGCACTGCGACATTCCCGAGCTTCATTCGATCGCGCGTCGCATTATTGGACTCGACTCGAGGTGACCGGGCGTAATTTATTCGTCGGCACACAAGTCGCCGCACACACAAGTGACAATGAGGCCCGCTAAGGAGGGTCGATCCATTGACGGCAGAGAAAATGCCAAAGACTTTGCTGCAGCTACCTACGACGAGGAGAGACGAATTATCGAACGTGCCAACCGCTCGGTGCCGCAGTAGATTAATGTTATTTCAATGGAGGTACTAGCCGTACCTCGCGCGCGGGGGTAAAGGAGAGAGGGCACGCATCGCCGTAACTGACCCCGATTTGCATCAGAATCGGGGTGGAATCGCGTAGGGGAGGCAGAGGGCCCGCCGTCGATGCCTTTGGGAACGCGCCAAACCGTGTGCGTGTTGTCCGAAACACGTCCGAAAAGTGACGGCGATGTGCGATCGTCCCCGTGTCCGGTTTTTCCCTTCTTCCCTATGCGAGCCTCGCGTCCTCCTTTCACGAGAGACTAGGGCATCGTACGTCCGAGAGAAAAGGGAGGGAGAAGGAGAGAAAACGAGGAGGTATTCCGGTCGGAAAAGAATCGACGTCGCCCCTCGGCGTCGTCGCGGGTCTTTTTCTCCTGTCTCGTTAGGTCCTCGTTGTAAAAGGATTTCGTCTTGCGTAACAATATATATGTCCTCGCGCGCCTGTAAAACGTCTGACGTCGCTCGCATTGAGTCATTAAAAGCGCGCGGTCTTCTGTCATTAACGCAATTACGAAACTTTTTTGCAAGAGAGAGAGAGAGAGAGAGAGAGAGAGAGAGAGAGAGAGAGAGAGAGAGAGAGAGAGATGGAAACCTCCTTATTTCTTTTAGATTGGTAAACTTTGATTATTACGATTTATTAACTGTCAAAAGAAATTTTTTCCTTTATTCCACACGATTATTTATCTGTCCGTGGATCTATAGAGCGTCGTATTAATTCGTCTTGTGCAAGTTTCCGGCGTGTAAATTGACCAGTTATCTCCCTCTCGCTTGGAATTTCAGAGGGTTTTATGATATTCTAGTATTGCATATGAGCGAACTAACATTTTCAGGATATTATCCACTTCCGCCGGGAGCCAGGTTGCACCATCTCTAAGATATCGTTTCGAGACAGTCGGTCAAACACAAAACGGATTCGTCGACGGTTGGTTTACAGCCGCTTTTAATGCCGCTAGATACTGCCATTACGCAGTTCTTTTCTATCCGCATATCCACGTGGCAATAAAAGCGAGAGACGAAAGAGAGTCTAAAGCGACGCGGTTCCTCTTGTCAAACAAATTTACGATGCGAGAACAAACTTCTCCTCGTCATCTCATATCTAAGGATGCGATACAATATATCCGAGGTTTAAATTAACCCTAGGATGCATCGTACACAGTTTTCACCTTATCTAGAATTAATGCACGGTAAAAGGATGTAAACTATTTGTAGATAAAATAGCTTTCAAGATACTCGGAATAGCAAATAATCTCCCCTATCGAGTATTTCGTTATATGTATATTATATATAAAACTTTCTGATAAAGAGTGAGACGTCCAGAAAGTCCCCTTTTTTTGAGCAGAAATAAAAAAATATTAGTTTAAAGCTAATTTTTTACTGATTACAAATATATATATATATATATACTTTTATCATGTTATCATGAACCGCGCGCGCGTTTTAGATCAACAAAATAATAAAAATTGATTATTTCATAACTAAAATCCATTGAAGTCATTATAGGTAAGAAATCAATAAGGAAATTGACACTATCATATTCTTATGCCACTTCTGTTTACTGATGAAATAAAATTTTTCGACAGGATTTATATTATCGCTATAGTTGATTGTTGCATCATAATAATTTGCATCATTTGCATAACGATGAGTCAAGAAAATACTCGTACCATCTATAATTAAAATAATAATAACATTACAAAAATGTTATAATTATTGTTATTTGTATATATGTATATTGCAGTCAAACAATGACGGCAATGTTTCATTTTACTTAAAGACACACGTTTACTATTTACAAGTTAGACAACTTGACTGGAACTTTGATCCACGATATCTCAAAAACTAGACGTAATAGTTTATTTGCAAATAATCATCTACTTTTGTACAAACCTTTTCAATGGTACCTTACTCAATTCAAAATTTTTTGCTCAAAAGGGGATCTTTTAAGGCAATTTTGGACGTCATTCTTTCTACAATCGTTTTCTCTAGCCATCTTTCGTTAAAAATATATTTCACAAAAAATTCAACATTTGTTTCTTTCAACAAATTTGTATTCTTATTCTTCGTCAAAGAAACACGTTCGAAGAGTGCCGTACGCGTGTCGTTGCGCGTGCGTGCCGCTAATGGACCGGAATTAAAGTCGTTAATTTCCGGAAGCTCGGACAGCGCGGCTAGGCGAGTTTCGGAAGTTGGGCCACGTTCATTTTTCATCGTCGGCAAGAAGTAGCGGCGCGACGCCTCGTTTAATTCACGTTGCAAGGGAAGGAATAATGCATGCTGAGCGCGGGCGGGATCTCATTACCGATAAAAGGCCGCCGTGTTACGCCGCGATACGCGTGCCAGTCAGACGGATGAGTTTTAATTCGCGACGGCGAATCGAATTTGCGAGATCGGTTACGGGGGGACTGGCGAGAATAAGAGGAAGAAAACGGGTGTAACGGGATTAGAGACGAGCGGCGAGATGAGTGACAGCTCGCGGCCTCTGAAATTAAATGAAAAGAAGGAAGCGAGAATATTGTGAAATTATTATTCGAGGATGAGTAATGACTTTTCTAAGGAGTTTAAGTAAAATGAATCAAAAGTAAAAAAATAAAATTTTTCACCCCAATTATCTACGATAGAGTTCGCGGGCGTTTTTAAGAATTCGAATATATCGCAATTATACAGGGTGGTGCATAAATCGCGAAGGGATTTGAAACATTAATAACTTTTTGTTTTTTAATATTTTTATTTTTTTTATAAAATAAAGTTTAGAAAATGGAGTTTTTTTTTTTTAGTTAAGTGTGAAATATGTCATGCAATTGACGACCATTTTCAGCTTCGCAAAGTCGGGTTCTTTCAAGCGCATTTTCCATATGACATTTCTAAGAATTTCCGGCATCAACGCCCGGATTTTTTCCGAGATATTGTTCTTTAGCAGAAGTTATTGGTTTGTTGACGTAAATCCATTCTTTTGAACACTCTCAAAAGAAGAAATCGCGGGGGACGGTCAAATTCCCTTCCGGCGAACGTGCATACTAGTTAAGTTTCTGAAAGAGACAATCGTCAAAAATGTCCCTCAAAAGCTCCATAACAGCTTGGATCGTAAGCTTGGGTCTATCTTGTTGAAAGCACATCTGTAGGTCCTCACGGTCCTCAACAACTGGCTTGAAAAATTTTCGCATCTGCAATTGAGTTGAACCTGCAGCCAAACGATAACTAATTTCCCAAGTATTTTCTACGAATTACTGAGAAGAAAAAAAAAAAAAATTAAAAAACCAAAAAATTATTAATGTTTCAAACCCCTTCGACTTATGCGCCACCCTGTATTGTACGCAAGCATATATTTAGAATAATATGAAAAAGAATTGATCGATCTAAGATCGGCGATTCGATTTTACCAGACGCATCCCTCGTAAAATCTCCACCGTGTTCGTTCCGAGACAATTGTGCAGCTTATATCTTACCTGTAGTGAATTATTGCGCGCATTATGAGATCACGCACACCGATACGGACACACGTGTGCGGCCCGGACGTGCGTGTGTGCGTGTGTATACGCACGTGTATACGCACACGCACGTATAACGGAGAGTTTAACGCTCGGCGCGCACGGGTCACACAATGCCGTGTGTATGGTCACTATAGGCATTGTGCGACGCGAGAGCGAATGAATATGTGCACGATGCATCAAAGAGTTAAGACTCAATGGCGGACCACACAGACCCCGGAATTGAGAAGACAGTCGGCTTAACGGTTAACGTATTATACATTGTGCGGCGGCCGCACGTTAGGTTGGCCGTCGTTGTCTAAATAGGCCCCCGGCGAGGCCGGAACGAGACGGGACGACGATTCGCGCGATCCGACGATCGATGTCCGGCGAAGAACGGGAAGTTTCGATCCACCGATTCCATCGAAATTCCGCCGATCTGTCTTCTCGCAACGTTGAGTAACGCTACAACTACGCGTTGATTAAGATTCCTTTCATGAGACGGTCTGTAAACGCAGAATCGCGCAGTCGCGAAACGCAGATCCATATGAAGCGTGTTTATTTAGGATTGGAGTTAAACTTTATATACATTGCACATCATCATTGTTATATGATTTCTTCATTTCGTATATTTCCTCATGTGTTTTTTTCTTATACATTTTTTTGTGCGTTTGTGATTCTTATAATTCAAGGTAGTTAGGTTTAGTTAATCACTACCTTAATTTAAGTTATATAATATATAATACTAATTTATTATATAAATTTTATATTATACATACAAATACTAACGCGAGCGACGTTGTCAGATTAGTAATACCGGATAGGTTGATAATAATACAAGCTCATTGTCAGTTAAATGTTTTAGACAAATAGAGTTTCATGCAGCGACTATTATTTTTTACTAATAATACTTTCGCGATACAACTACCTTAACGCGAAAAAAATTAGCCGTCTTATTTGCTATCGATATTTTTCTAACATAAGATGAGATATACTTGAAGATGTCTAGAGACTTTATAGAATACCTCTGGAGAGCGTTTCCTCCGTGAAGAGAGTGAAGTGTATATGCAATCTGCATATTGGAACACGAGTTCCCGCGCCATTGGTCACTTCGATGCTACTCTCGTCCCTCTTAACATCTATCACAATAACAATGTTCCATCTTTGACATGAGTGGAGGAAGGAAAGCTGCACGAGATTCTTATACAATTATTTATCTTAGATAGATAAATGTAATTTGGCGAAGCCAGTCGTTATCGAGATCCTTATTTATGTGACTAAAAGCGACCCGCGCAATCATTTTTATAATGTAAAAGCACTATGTGTGTGTTGTGCCTAGCGAGTTTATCTTGGTCGCCTCAAGTTGGTGGCCTCTTGGACGACTCTTGGACGACATATATATAGTGGCCTGCGGAGGGTCCGAGGTAAAGCTGGCTCGGTAAAGGCAATGCTGCGGTCTTCGCCCAGCAGGAGGGATGCTGCTCGGCACCGGCACCAGGCTGTCTGCTACGAACCAGCCGTGCCCTTCTCGTGTATATAACCGTGTACGATATGTGAAGAGGTTTCTCTCTTCATAGGGCCCGAAGAGATGAGAAGGGGGGAACGAGGAAGGGCGAAGGGCAATAGGGAAGAGAAGGAAGGGCGGCGCGAGGGAGAGGAAGAACCGATGATGGTTTGTGCGCGCGCTGCTGCGTATAAAAATAGAAAAGGCAACCCGGGAACCCGTCCAACTGCATATTACTACCGACATCGGAATGCACGGCCCTGTGACCGGACCGATGATGCTGGAACGCACGTGTGTGTTTCAGGCCTCTCCTTTTCTCTGTCTTTCTTTCTCTTTCTCTTTCTCTCTCGTCCTCTTCGAACCGCGGCATAAACGCAGATTGGAATGCCGAATGTATAAATCGGGATCGGGAGATAATAAGATTAATCGCGTCGGCGCGATACGAACCTGTAGCCAATTCCGGACACATAAAAAAAAAATAAAAAAAAAAAAGATATTTTAATTCTAGAATTCAAAGCAGAGGGGAAATTGAGACAAATTCAAAGTGTTTCAAGTATTGAGAGAAGTATGATTTTTAAATAAGAGATACGAGATTTTTAAGGAAAGAATTTTCTTCTTGACTATAAATTATAATAATACAAAATAATATATATGTATAAGATAAAATTAGTCATAATTAATTTAAAATAGAAAATTTTCGTTGCATACGCAATTAAAAAAATAAAAATAAAAAGTACGCAAGAAAGTTCCTTCTCGAAAAAAAGACTTGCCTCTATTACATTTCTACGATATTCTTAAGAATTATTAAGAACGCTGAAAAGGATTGCAATTTCCGCGTCAAGCTCTCGAGGGACATGTATTTAAAATAAGAGACGCGCGTATTACGATAGGCGGATATGGATTACAGAAGGCAGACGTTTGCATTTCCACGGGCGTGCGTAATTTTCCGGAAAATCCTTGGACGGGACGCGCACGATTCATTCAAGGTATCCCGGCCATTACGTTCGATCGATGGTATTTTTCGAGGCATCCCCGCGCATTGTTCGGGGATTCTTCACGCCTGCCAATCGCGCTGTCTAGGATGCCTGCGAAGGATACGCGGAGTTCCACGGCTGTTCGTTGATCCGCAACAGAGACCTACGTTGCCGCAGGGATGCATCGATATTATGCGGCGACAGGACGGAGGATGAGGGGCGGGAAGAGACGGATGGTCCTTTCAGGATGTTCGACCGGGCGGCAGATATTAGATGTTTTGGAAACATAACGCGGAAGGGTGCGCCGGAAAAAGTTACTCTTCGTCCTTAGCGCGTTCTCTTTACCGCTTTCGAGATGATTGTACGCGCGAGCGGAGCCCAAGCGAGGACCATCTGGCTCTCTCTCCGTCGAGGAGGAACCATGCTCTCTTGAGCATCTCGCCATGATCTCTTTCTCATTGTTCTGTTTTTTTTTTCTTTTTTTTTTTTTTTTCCCCCAAAGAAGCGATACATTGAAGGCAAATTGAAAATACATTAAGAAGAGAAGAGGAGGAAGTAGAGTGTATAAAGAGAATCATCTTTTTTATATTTTAAGATAATTCGTCATGTAAAGTATTTACACTTTTTATATTATTTTTAAAATTTTATCTATATAATCTATAAACAGATTATTTTACATAAATACAAACAAAACTTATTAGTTTCTATAACAAGTACATTCACAGAATCTTTTCTCGATAAAAAAAAAAAGAACTATAAAATGATATATTTCTTCGAGAAACAGTAGTTGGCCTTTTATCTTCGCGAGGGACGCAGGGTGAAAAGCTACCGACGTAGAAGTGTCACGAAGAGCCGGTACAACATATCAAGTCGCGCAGACGTTATCTGGATTCGATCGGGGCGAGAGGGTTTGGATATCCAACCCCTTCTTCGAAGCCGGTAACGAGTCGATCGACCCTCTCTTTCTCTCTCTTTTCCTGTCTTCCTCCTCTTCTTCTTTTCCATTCCAATCAGCTTGAAAAGCGGAGAACCCTTAGCCTCTCTTCTCTTCGTGGGATCCATGGTCCACTGGCCTCCATCTCTCGCGGACCCCCGGTTACCCCGCTAAAGTATCATGTATCGTATGGCCGCAAAAAAAGTTGGCACATTCATATACAGATCGCTATACTCGCAAGATATCCTCTCTCTCTCTCTCTCTTTCTTGTTTGTTCGCTCGCTCGCTCGTCGTGCGAGCTCTGCGAGAGTGGCTCACTTTGGGTCGTCGTTACGAGATGCTTACGAGCACGTTCCTCTTGAGCCGAGCATAAGTCGTCGGCCGCTTGACGATACGCTTAGGATAGTTTTGAATGGATTAACAGATATCTTCTTTACTCCCGAGGACGTTTAAGAGAAGTCACTCGCGCGCAAGTTTAATCTCCTTGTTCGAAGATTTAAGGCGGTAAACTAGTTTGAGCTGGCAGGAAACAAAGTCGCGGCATCGAAATTGCAAGAAATTGATGCCTTCGAAATCTTTGAGAAGCAAGTGCCCAAAAATTTCGATTTTTTTTTTTTTTTTTTTTTTGAAAGAATATACAAAGTGTACTGTGGCTCGAAATAATTTAATTAATAAAATGAAAGAAAACGAAGTAGAATCGACGAATTTTTCAGCGTGTGATGGGGTCTTGGGAAAAAGTATAAATCTCTTTCCGGATTTCGTCGATCGATATCTCTGCGCCATTATGAAAAGAGAAGATATTGGGATCGCGCAAACAATGCCTCGTACGCACAAATCGATCGGCTCGATATCGATCGTGGCCTCTGTCGATTCTTCGAGCTTAACGTTGCGCCGAAGATAAAGGACTGTCGCGCGGTGTATCCCGTGAATAGAAGGAAAAAAAAAGGAAAGAAAGAGAGAAAGAAAGAGGCACGCCATCTCTTTTGTACTATACTTATATTACGTCCGCTGGGATACCTGGCATTGTGCGCGGCTACGACGCTCCTGACACCTTGGTGTCCCTTTGTTTCGTGGATGATTTCACTCGTGTGGGACACCTTCGTCGCGATAAGCCGGACAATGGTCGGTCTTCCTGTCCACGGAAGACAGTATCGCAATCTCATCTCGCCCCGTCGCGGATTAATGAAAAAAACGCGGCCCAGCATCCCGTCGTCATTTGTCCGATCTCACGCGAGATTTTCTCGGCTATTTGTCGACTCGAACTTTGTGTATCTTACGTATCTTTGAATGTATATAATCTCGCGTCGTCACGCATCTCTCTCATTTTACAATTTGAGATTTCGCGAGACTTGAATGTGTCATCCGTTCTCTCGCATATTAGAGATTTTGCAAATACATATATAGAGTCTGAGGAAAGTACGTAAGGTAAAATCTTTCAAAAACTCGAAGAGTTTTTTTCTTCAGTTCTCGCGATAGGATAGTTTAATAATCGTGAGAAAACTTCAACTCTTAAAAGATATAAAAACACACTTTGGAGGGAAACAGAAAAGGAAGCAGAACTAAAGAATTAAGAAAATAAAGCGCAAAAATGTTTAGCCTAGAAACGTGATTTTAAGAATTTGGATAATCTGACATTTATCTTTATTGTGGCAAAAATCTTTGCCAAGGGACCTTTCGTGGAAGATGGTAAATTCTAATGCATATTTATATGTGAAATACCTTTATTTGACAAAAGAAAGATTTGTATGCGATGAAATTTATGAAAGAATGCGGGAATTATAATTTTTATTTGAAAGAAACTATTCAGCTTCTTATGTGTTTCTTTAGCATGAAAAACCGATCTTAAAAATGATTGATAATGTTTTCTTTTCCTTTTAAACTTTCCTTTTAAACTTTCCTTTTAAATTTTCTTGAAAATACAAAATACTAATACATATATATCCTAAATACTAATACATATATCCTAAGAAAAATTTTTTTTCCATGAAAACTTCTTAAGAAAAATTCTCTTTCCATAAAAACTACAATTTTAAAAAATTATGTTATTAAAATCAACCTTGCCCTAAAATTCAAATTTATAATCTACATACAATCGATTAAAAAACCTAAAAGTAAAATGCATTAAAATTTCGCGAGACTGCAGAAGCAGTATACAAATAATTTATGTAGATAAAAATCATCGTTATATTTTGCGTTCTGATTTTTTATTTCTGTCTTTATATCATTAAAGTCTAATTTATATATTTTTGTGGAAAAAAACATAACAATTAATTTCTTATATATTTTTGGAATTTTTAAAAATTCTCTAAAGAGAAATTGTGTTATCAGACAGAGAGAGACTTTTTTTCTTCCCTCCTTTTAATCAGGATTGACCTATTCGAATCAATACAATTCTTTTTTTGTATATGCCTCTTTGCTATATATATTTATGTTTCCGTATGATTGTAGCCAGTTACAGCGAAAGAAAAGGGTTGCACTCTCAATGTAATTGATACGAAACCGTTGAAGCAGAGGGAAACGCTAGGGAACAAACTTTGCACAGAATATCTCGCGTTTTTCTTTCCTCCCTTGCAGATATTGCACATTATTTCAGTCAACTTACATCTTTCACTGTTATATTTTCAAAGATTACACTTTTACTTTTCGGATTTTCTATTTTATCATACTTTTTTCTAATTATTAGATTTTTATTTCAAAAGATGAATAGAATAATTTTGTCGAATCATGTGTTGCAATAACGTGACATATATTAATTGACAGATTCAGGTCGGCGATTCCGTGTGAAACGAAGGAGAACATAAATAAACCTGGGGTTAGTTACCTCTCCGTGTCAAGAATTTTAAATTCTTTATATTTCCTGTGCTTTATAAATGGGGAAAACCTCTCAAGTGTGGCGTGAGGCTGTCTCAGACAGGTTGGCACCTTTAGATATCCCATAGGCGTAGTCTGTCCAAAATTTTTCGTTTTAATGCACGATCTAGACAACAAGATTACGTGAAATCTAAAGCTTCTCAAGTTGTTTAATTGCAAAAAACAGATATCCGAAAAAGTCTTTTAAAAGTTTCAATTTTTACACATTTCAAAAATCATCGAAAGAAAAAAATGTTGCAAACTTTGAATTAATGATAACCCATGTACTGTAATTGAACAGTTTGAAGTGATTTTCTTACGCTGTGCTAATTTTTCCAAAGGCAGGAATGTATTTTCTTCAAAAATCATCTATCGACGATTCTTGAAATATTTTTGAAAACTTTTCTGGCATTTAACATCAACCTTCAATTTTTTAATAATATTTAAATAAATTAGTATCTACTCTTTAAGAGGTTTATAATAAATTATTTTCTATTTTCTATTTTTATTTTATATTTTTGCATATTTTCGTTATTGTCCAAATTAATTTTACGATTAATAAATCAATATTAAATGCTAGAAAAATTGCATTCTTGGTAACTTTCTTTGTATCGTATGGGTAGAAAACATTAGAAGGCACATACAATAAAGAGATTTATTTTAAAAAGCTGCATCTACAAATTTTCTTATTTTACGTGGAATTTTAAACGAAAATACCTGGAAGATCAGGGAATTCTCAGGGAATTTTCTTACAAGATTTGAGTAGACATCCTGGTAACATAATTACTTGATATAAAACTCGCCGATCGGCCGAAATCGATCGTTCTTTCGGCGCTGACGATATAGTGATGGGTGCGTTCGCGGACATCCATGGACACGTTCGCGGGTAACAATGGGTTAACGCGGATCCGGTGCGGTGCGGCGTGATGCAAAACGCGGGTAGGTAATGTAATTACGGCCGAGCCGCGCGACGGAAGGCAGTCACTGTCATAATGGGCGATTGTCCACGGCGAATGGGCGCCACAATGGCCGGTCTCATTGCCGTTAACAACTGACTGTCCAAATACATCGCGGCCGGACAATGAGCGGTCCGCTGTCCGGATCAGGTTCTCTTTATAACGCGAACGTCGTATATCAATATCGCCCTTGCAGCTCCTCTTCCTTCCAGTTTTTCGATTTCTTTTCCCCTCCGCGTTTTCTTCCCCCTCTTCCTCCCTCCTCTCCCCCCTCCCCCCCCCTCTTCCTGTCTCCCGGTACTACCGGGTTGATCTTCCTTTAAGGATACAACCCCTTAACAAACCTACTGATTTGTATAAAGATTACGTTGATCTTCTGTAGGATTCTGTTTCTCGTCCACGCGCGACAGGTTCTGTCTAACAGTGTGCGCAAACTGCACAGGAGGCCGAATAATTTATACCGGGCTTTGATGTATGAGACACTGTACCGAGAGAAGGACTTCTCTATTCTTTCCTTCTATCTCTGTTTTTGTTGCTCGTAGAAATTTTCAGCGAATTCTGATTTTAATCAGTAACGAAATATTTAATCGAGATAGCCAAGTGGATTGATTTTATTGAATGACCGTCCCATTTGTTATTATCATTTTCTCTTTAATTCTTTCTTTATTTTCCCTTAATTTTTTTTCTTTAATATTAAATAGAAAAGGAATTATGTGTGTTAGTCTACTTATTATACTCTCGTAAAAAAAATTTTTTTTTAAATAATTTGTATAATAAAAATATATATATTTTTTTAATAATTTCAAAATTCTGCAAAACTCCGAAAATTTCTCGAGATTTCTCTTGCACAATATTGTCGACATAATAATAATAATAATAATAATAATAATCTGACGCGTTCGTGGTTAGCGAAAATCCGCGGATAGACTTGTCGAGAGAGCAACTCTATTATGAGATCAAATTCGCGTAAACGCAAGTCGGTCTTCTCGGAGAGTGGGTTCCCGAAAAGTATTTATTCAATAGATGTTTCGCGGCAAGACGAGCACCTGCCATTCGACGACGCTCAGCGGACTATTCAAAGTGGCATTCGGTTTACAGAATGCGTGTTTCCACTGTGCCAGACCGCGGAATCGTTTCCCGCAGAGTTCATTGTCGGCGAATTTCCCCGGCGACCATTGTGCCCAAAATGCGGAAATGCTGCAGGTATATCCAAACTCAAGGACGCCAGTGATTCGCATCCTCTCGTTTCTAGTCGCAAAAAATCACTCTGCTCTCGCTTGCTTACGCAACACTTTGGAATTTTTCGCATTCAATCGCCGATTGAATGAACTTGTCGTGCATCTCGCTCATCTTATCATTTAATTTCATTAAATATCCATTATTCTTGTGTATGTGATTACGATATAAAATAGACACATAATGCATATAATACATGTATCAAAATTATTTTATTGATACGCACTTTGGAAACTTGAGTCGCGAGACATGTTTGATTGTCAACATTTCTCTTTGTCTTAAGGTAATCGTATCGCAATCGGCACTTTCTTACGATATTTTTGAAATTTTAAGTAATTATTATTTATAGTTTTCCGAAGACAACGGCAAAAATTAAAAAATTATTGACCACATAGAACAGGAGATAATGGCTTTTGAATTTTGGATTTTATATCCTGCATTCGTAATAAGATGGTGTCTGTCAACTCACACTTTCGCATATAAAAAAAAAAAACGCTTCTTAATGAAATGATTTTAATGAAAAACGATTTTAAATTAAAATGATATCTAACAAAACATCTTTAAAAATTTTTAATGCCGTTTCCCATATAAATTTAAAGATATTACTAAATAAAGAACGAACGATTTTGCCATGTCTGATGTTGAAAAAAATAAATTCACAATCAGTAGTACAGGATAAATTGATAATAGTACAGGCTCAGTCGAATGTTTTAGACAAATAAATAGAGTTTTCCGCTCATTGCACCGTATGCAGTGACCATTATTTTTGACTAATCGCGATACGACCATCTTAAATGAGATATTTTAAAAGAGAGTCACTTTTCTGTATTTGGATGAAGTGTAACCTCGCGGTACAAGCCGTATTGTTTCGATAGGCAGTGAAAGTCATTATAAGGGGCGAGAACCGCACGTGAACTCACTCGGGGGCTGACGTTTACGAGCGATCTCTGCGGATTTAATGTCCGGGACTGTGGTTCACGAGAGGATACACGACCGACACGACGACCGGACTTGATCGGACTAGTTTGAGCGGTATGAATAATTGCGACCGCCCCGTTCTCGTGTCTAGTTGCGCCATAGCTCACAACGCTTTACAATGCAGAAATGATTTGTGAACCCGAACAGATGTGTCGCGCTTGTTGGCGAAAACTCTCCTTTTGCGCGAGCGCGCGCGCGCGCGCGCGCCGCGTGCCGCGTACCATTAATTGAAATGCGACCGGAATGAAGGAACTCGATTTTCCCGTTTCACCTCTTCTCCGAACTTCGAATCTTTCTCTTTATTTTTGAATACCGTTAGATTTAGAAATATTTACGTAGTTTCGAATTTTCCGGGTGTTTATAAAATCTCGAAATTTTTCCTTGGGAGGAAAATAGATTTTGATATCTATTAGAAAATTTTCTATTTTAGATTTTATGGAAGTTATAAATATCGAATTTTTTAAATCTTTTTTTAGATTCTAATATCGACAATATTCTTAATTCATAATAAGCGTTCTGGGAACAGGTCGATTGCAAGCTGCTTTCTCTCTGTCTTTCTCTTTGTCTCTTTCTGTTATCTCTGCAGGAAGTCAAGGGAGATCTTTCTTTCTCTTCCTGTAATATCAGAAATCTGAAAGGAGGGTATCGCGACTTGAAAGCGTCGCGTTACAAGCGTGTCGGAAAACTAGTTCCCAGTCCGAGACTCTGGATTGGAGCTCTGCTTTTAATCAACTTCCACCCCGAACGTCGATGAACAACGGTACAAGCGAGGGGTGGGAGGGGGTGGGAGGGAGGTGTGGGACGAGAAAGGGAGAGTCGGGGATAAAAAGCGAGTCTTATCGAGAATTGACGCGATCGAACCGAGGATAATTCACGCGAGCGGACAAAACCCGGCGATATTCGAGCGTGGCATAGGTGAGCGTAATTATACCTTTTGAAATCGCGTACAATAGGGGCAGGGGCGGTCATTGAAAGTCGAGTACCTGCGCTTCTTGTGTACCTCTTGCGCAGCGGCGCGACCGTTGTACACGAGGTGCGTATTGTGCGAGGAGGACAGAGGAAGAGGCAGGAAGAGTACGAAAAGTGCGGAGTGTTCTATTTAACACGTAATTAATAAACGTGTGATTTCACTCTCTCTCCCTCTTATTCAGAGGGAGAAAAGGGGACAGATTTGAGATAAAAGTTTTTTCTTTCTTCAAATTTTACATTCAAAAATATTTTTAGAATTATTTCTATGTTGATTTTATTACGAGAGAATCTCAGAAATTTACAGCTGATTTAAGCAGAGATTATCTTTGATATCTTAAAAAGAAGTCATTTTCTTTTGCGTATTGTCTTTCTCTGTAAATTAAGATCAAAGATGAAAAGCGATTATATATTTGATTGAATTTACATCTCCAAGGAGCTGGTCCTGAAAAAAAAATTTGGCAAACAATAACAGAACAATTTCGCACGAGTCAGACAAAACATACTTTTAAAATGCCGCTTTAAACTTTCATTGGATGCAAAGAAGAAAATAGACAGATCAGTATCGATGCTGGTATTGTGTCTCTCTGCTCTTTCTCTCTCTTTCCCCCCTCCCTCTCTCTCTCTCTCTCTCTCTCTCTCTCTGTCTCTCTCTCTTCTCTCTCTCTCTCCCTGTCGAGTCGTCAAGTCAAAAGTGGACCAACGCCATTGCGTCGCGGACGAGTATATGCTCGCTATTGTGACGCGCGAATAGCACCATTGTGGCATCATTTAAATGCGCGAGGCCGCCGAATACGTTAATGACTTTTATACACAACGCGACTGGTCGGTCCTGTGAAGTCGAGCGTGTTGTATGTTATTTTATTAACGCTCCGCAAAGAGAAAAAGAGCTGTACATAGGGGAGAGAAATCGAGACAGAGTGCCCGTTCAACAACGGGAACAGAAATCGAGAATCGGTTTGCGAGCTCTCGAGCATTGCGAGAGTAGCCGAGGTCCTTGTGCTGAGAACACTTTGTATTGTTTCGATCTTAATAACATTCTTAACAATACGCGCCGCGCTTTTCATCCCGACGTATAAGCAGGAAGATAATGGAAATTTTCAAATGTAATCAAAGTTAAGAGGATGCATAATTATGGAAAAATTCGAAATTTGAAAGGTTTCGAAACGTCAAAGATTAAAAATACTGAATATTTAAGATTAAACACGATGCCATAAATTTCTTAATTTACAGTCACATTTATATTTTAGTCGTAGAGACAAGATGTCTTGAAATGTTGCAAGAATATATATAGTTCAACAAATACATTTTTTTTTCTTACAAATATGAATTTGATATTTCAAATATATATTCCAGTGTCGAAATTAATTTATGCATCTGGCCGTCCAAATGTTCGGTAACGAGCTGACAATCGCGACGCGCAAACTCTTCGCATCTGGAGCCGCGGCGGGTCGGGGAGGCGAATATATGAAGAGTATAAGAGGATTGCTCATAAATAACGAGGTGTTTATATGAAATTGCGTTTCTTGGAAGAGTCTCTCCCACCCCTACCCTCTTTCTCTTTCGAGTTTCATCCGAAATTTACGAGCACCCCGTGCACCACCGCGGTTTCGACCCACGACGCGGGGACCCAGAGCGACGAGGTGGACGAGGGCGACGAGGAACGACTGTCCGTCATATTAGCATTCCTCGAAGAGAGCAACAACGACTATTCCCCGTTCGGTCTTACATTATGTATCCACCATTAACCGGACGACCGGCACAAAGCTATTGTCGGCGTCCGACGAATGGACTTGAGTCAACTGGGAACGACACGTGATTCATGGTACTACTACACACACGTGCGACTGCATTAGAGAGAGAGAGACTTTTTAGAGAGGAACTCTTGCGCGCGTCTTCAAATGCAACGCGGTTGCACGTGCGTGCACCGCAAAGTGCGTGCGGACTACCCCTTGTTTCGGTGGTTCTAAAAACTGAAAGTTCAGCAGGGTGAATCCTACTACCTGAAAAAAAACAAGGAAAATTTGGGATTGTCAGAAATGTCTTTTAACCCTGAAAAGTGCGGGAAAATTCCCACATGGAATTTTATTGAGACTCAGGTAATTCTTAGTATCTCTTTTTAGTATCAAGTTCTTATGTAAGTTCCATAGAAAATTGTTCAATTTTTTTATAATATTTGAATAAATTAGTACTCTTTAAGACGTTCATAATAAATTATTTTTTTGTTTTATATTTTTATTTTATATTTTTGCATATATTTTTAGCATTTGGATATGGTGCATTTTGTTATTATTCAAATTAATTTTACGATTAATAAATCAATATTTAATGCTAGAAAAACTGCATTCTTGGTAACTGTCTTTTTAATCGTATGAATAGAAAACATTAGAAAGTGCATACAATAAAGAAACTTATTTTAAAAAGCTGCATCTACAAAGACTTTCTTATTTTATCTGGAATTTTAAACGAAAATATCTGGAAGATCAGGGAATTCTCAGGGAATTTTTGTACAAGATTTGAGTAGACACCCTGTTCAAAGATCTCTGCGAGAGAAATTACACAGATCCAGAAATATTATATGCAAGAAAAGTGAGAAGGGGAGAGAAACAATTTATTGCAAAATTTTTCTAAAATGTAAAAATTGCAGAAACTCTAATATAAATTTCAAGAATATAGGAAGAAACGCCAGGGCCTCTAGAATCCTAAAAATATTGTTTAAAAGATTTATACATTTCGCGGGTGCCGAAAATTCCAGAGGAATTAAAGGTTTCGAGCATTTCGTAAATTATTGACAATGAGATTACAATTATATGTCTTCGTTGCGTTCTTTGTATCCCACGCGTCTTTCAGATCATCGATATTGATTATCGATAGTGATATGTTTGATTGTCGATCATGGATCATAAAATTATTGGAACTCGTTGCGTAGCGCGGGTGCGAAAAAATGTAAATGTCGAGAGAAACATCTGCGTCCCGGCCACGCCTAAGTTGCAGGGACTAAAATCAGATTATCTACAAACCATGTACGGGTGAGAGAGAGAGACAGAGACAGAGAGAGAGAGAGAGAGAGAGAGAGAGAGAGAGAGAGAGAGAGAGAGAGAGAGAAAGAAAGAGAGAAAAAGAGACTGCCAGACTGCTTGGCACCTTTTCGATGGTAACTGAATTTTGGTAGACCTTCAGCAGCCGGATTGACCCTAAAACCGAATTCCTTGAATTTTCTTAAGACTCGTCCTTGAGATTTCCCGGATAGTTTTCATTCATTTCAGATAGTCTAGAAAAACGTAAACACATCAAACAACCAATAGCATTGGAACTTTCGAGGATTCGAACTATTCGAAACACACATTGTTTTCGTAATTAAATAAGTTGATTTTGAGAGAAGCTATAAACGTATTGAATAAAAAAAATTATAGAATTATTCAGAATTGTAAAAAATGCAATTCCAATCGTGCAGATTAGATCTGTAAATTTGTCGATATTTGAATATCTGATTAATCGGTTTCCTAAACGATCCGTTTTCTCGGATTGGGAGAGTAATTAGATAATATAAATTTATTTCAGATGATTCGAATTAAATTAAATTATCCGGATATTCGCAGCCTTAGTGTGGACGCACAAATGGCTCGTGCTCGTAGAATTCCACGCCTAATAAAATTGCGGATAGGGTGAGTCGAGGTCATCGTCACACAATGCCTAGAATGACTGACATAGTTTTCGATTAATTCTTTGTAAAGCGAAACACAGCGTTTGAAAAATGATGACTTCGTGTTAGATGCTAATAGCAGTTTGTTATATTAAATTGGCATCCGTTCAAGTGTCTTAGCGTTAGAAGATCGTTGAAGTAAATTTGCGCCCTTGAACAGAGTTGACGTTTAGTTAGAAGAGTAAAATTTAAATTTTTCGAAATATTTCCGAAAGATTTTCTCCTTCAAGTTTGACAAGCGGGTTTTCATTGGACTTTTCAACGGTCAGCAACGTCATGGGCTATGCAATTTCGACGACGTCGGCAGGAAGTGACGGGGCGAATTATTTCAGGAAACAAAATATAGCGAGTTGCGGGGCGTTCCGAAGAAAAACAGGCGCGGCTCGTCGATTTTTAATTTACGCATTGTGGGCCACGTTTGTCCGTCACAAAGGCTTTCTCACGAACGGGCCGGTGAGTTGGCAGATATAACAAAAACATTGAATCGCGCACACTTCTTTCTTCCCTTTCTTTCTTCCCGCTCGTCGTTTTTCTCTCCTCGAAAGTCGAAAGTGTTCCCGTGGTCCCGCACGGGATCGACGACGACGACGACGATGACGATGACGACGACGACGGTAGCATCACCTTTCGTGCCACATTTGCACAATTTATTTAACGGTACCCGGATCTTCCTAAGTTTTGGTATTTAGAATCTCGAGTTTTCGGAGCATCGAGTATTTGCTCTCTTGAATTCTAACATCTTCGGTTCTAATATTTAGAGTCTCGATTCTCCGGAATCCCCCCCCCCTCCCGACCATTGAAAAGCGCGGTCTTCCTGGGACTTGCTTAGAAATGCAACGAAATCGTCGAACATACGAGAACGGTGATCGACTCGCCACGGGTGGGCCGAATGGGTCGAATGAGAAAAAAGCACCACGCGAGAATGGACCAGGAGTAAGAGAAGGAGATATAGGGGCGGGGAAGGGAAAGAGGCAGCGAAAAGAGCGGTAACGACGGCAGCGAGCATTATTCGCTTCGACGCCCACGAATTGTTCCAGCATTATGCATCTTGGCAGGTGAGCGCGCACGGCGTGTTATTTCGGGTTATAGCGATGCTCGATTCGAATGCGTAATTGAATTTCTCCGGATTCGGATTTCTCCACATCGTTTTCCGCGATGCGCGAGAAACCGCGTTCCCGCCTAAAGTAAACGGCAGGAGGCGTAATTAACGATTAACGATTATTACAATGAAAGTATTTATTGTTTGCAAGATGAAGAAAAACAAGTAGCGATTTCCATTCGGCGAAATTTCGCGAACGCAAATATTCAAATATCATTAATTTGAGATTAATTCTATATAATTATGAAAATTTATATATACGGCAATAGCTATGTAATATTTTGCAAGAAATTGAGAAAGATTCGAAATTTCGAGACTCGAATTAAAATCTCACGTGTGGTATGCCGTATTTGCTGCTCGTCCTTTTTGGACGACCCTCCTTCGTACGTCTCCGTATTAATTGCGCGATTTCGTCGAACGCGCTCGCGAATGATACGTATAATTATTACGTCAATCACGCCACGACGGAGCGGCTATTTTCGCGGTCCAATCTGAATTCACTTCTTTGATGCGGAGGAACGACGAGAGGCCGTGCCGTTCGTCGTTCTTTATTTTTCCAGAGCTTATTAGCCGGGTCACGGGGTTATATCCATCAAACGCCATCAGCTCCTATTGTTTCGCTTCACCTGCGAAGCTCCGGCGACTTACAAGACCCCTTTCGACCGTTTATGCATATGTTTAAGTACAGACCGTGGAGAAAGTTCTTCGCGCATCTTTGCACGCACAGCCTCTTTTATCTCTCGCGCATTATCTGCAAATGCTGCAAACGCGGTAAGATTCTGAAAGAAACGGGCAAAAGTCTGGATATTTAAGTAGCTACTTTTGAATTTTTTGTGGTTGATATTTTGTGGTAAACTCGAGAAGCCTTGAAACTTTTTAAAATTATAGATTCTTGAAACGTAAGAACGTGTAGTAATTTTTTAAATTTGATTCTCTCCTATCACGATTTTTAAATTCATTGAGTTTTGGAACTTTTTGAGTTTGGAATATTAAATGTAAATCTTTCCCTCATTTAATTTCTTTCAGTAAAGCTTTCGCCGGGTTTGTCGTATTTTGTTTCAAATCTTTTGCGAGATGAATTCCTATCATCTCGCATCTCAGCCCGTGATAACGTCACCCTAAAGTCTCACCAAACCGCGACGATATGGACGACGCGACACGCATCCCGATCCCGCGGGTCCGATTTTATCGACCTCGTACGAGATGCGGGTGCCGTGACTGTCGGCCGTATTTTACAATGCGTTACACCGAAGCGGTGTAAGCGCATCGATCCGCTCGCGGAGAGGAGCGGAGTCGCGGCTTCGTCGCGCGCGCGAGCATTCAATCTCCGAATCACAATAACGCCGTCGTTGATGTATGGCGGAGCGCGCACGGCATTAACATAGGATCCAAATATGTAATCCCGGCAGACATCGCCGGCGGCCATCTGATATGTTCATTATATATTATACCCCGTTACGGAACAAGTGGGTGCATCGCGCGTCCCCTTTCTTCCCCCCTTTCATCCCCCCACGACCGCCGACCGGGTTCGTAACCGTCGCGAGAGCTGCGCGACACGTCTAGTTAGATGCATTTCCGGTATCCGCACGAACCTCATTTACAGCCGGCGACACTCCGGACAAAGAGGGGAATTAATTATCGCCGCGGCTTTGCTACGTCGGTCTCTCTCGCGAAATCTGGAAAAGAGTCGAATGGTCGCGAAAATACTTGTTTCATTATCAACGCCAAGAGGAAGCATGTATGGGATCGCTATATATATATATTGGGATATCATTGATTATTAATTTATAAATATTTATAAAAAATTGACACACACAAGAAAAAGCAATCGAATAACATTTACCATCTAAAATAACATATTTATCCTGCTTCTGCATATTTCTTCATGCAAAGTTAAAATTTTAAATAAATAAATAAATAAAATTTTCGAAAATATTTTAATTATTGGAGAATTTAGGGGAATACGGTCGAGTATTAGGGGGTCATTTTGCAGTTGAAGGGAGATGATCTTGATTCGTGTGCGTCGCGTGGGCGCGAAATCGATCGCGACACGTCGATTCAGCCCGTTATCGTGCTACTTTCATCAGGATAGTACGCGCATCTCACTGATTGCGGCGGGACCGATCGACTCGGCGTGGCGAAAAAATCGAGGAGCTCAGGAATGCTTTTAAAATGCTAACACGATTGGCGATACAACGCGCCTTCTTCCCACAGGACATCATTCTATCCGATGGACATACGACGGCAGGATGGTTGGTCGGTTTGCGGTCGGTGCAACCGCATCACTGAAAACAAGACTTAACAATGACCGCCTGGCGTGTAATTTAGCAAACGATAAATATTTTGGTATATCTTTTGGTGTTGTCAAGTACCAAAAACAGCCATCATTTTGTTGAAGGACGAAGAGTGCTTTCTAGCAATGGAACACATTCATATACTGGGTGACACAGTGTTACAGTGTCAATTTATAATTGGAACGCTGCTTAGCTTTTTTACCTCATCGTCAGAGTGGAGGACTTTACATAGCTCTTTCAAAGTTTTAAATATTTTTAAGTTCTTTTTTTAAAGTTTACCTCCTACTCTTTACTTACCTCTGTATCACTCCGTATAATATCACTCCGTAGAAAAAAAAATGGTACTAAATATAAAAGTGTTGGTATCCATGGAGTGACACAACACGACGACAAGCACTGGTTACACAGTGTTACACAATGTTACACAGTGTCGCCTGTGTACGTTGCTGGAAAGCACTAAAGGGCAGAAGGCCCAGAGAGAGGTTTAAATTGATCCTTTCGTCTGAATACAAAAAACAGCATTAATTGATAATTGCTTAGCAATTAATTGATTGCACGTTGAATTCTTTGTTTTGGAAGAATTAGGAAAATTCAAAATCGTCGAGACGTCTTAAAATTCAGAGAATTAATAAAAAAATATTTAAAAAGATTCCATATACATATCTATCAAAATTATTTTTTATTAATTATTTAAAAATCGACGTGAGGAAATTAAGAGTTTAAAAGCCGTGAGTTTCAAAATTATATAATCGAAATCTATATTTTTCTGTTTTAAGTCTGCAAAATATGACGTGACGAAAATTGCATCGGCCGATTAGCCAATATAGATGTGATAATGTAAATTTCAAAATGTATATTATATATTATATTATATATTATATATGTTCAATATTTTAAAATCACCGTTGGAAGTTAAAGAGGGGTAATTTGTAAGAATTAATTCAGGTGGCATTTGTATTGAGAGGTTCTGCGCTCCCTTTTATTTTTTCCCTTTCTTTCCCTTATACTTCCAAAAGGAGCATCGCCCACCTTGCATTAGATAATATCTATTCAGACAAGAAAACGGATGCTAGCCACCCGCGGCGAGCGTCATTCATTTCAACAAAAGTTTCAACGTTGTCGATGCAGGTTCTAGAAAAGTAATAACAAAGGCGTATAACAAAGTGACAGAATGTGATGAAATGATTGTCTTGTAAATGATCGTTTTGTAAACTTTGTAACTTTGTAAAAGTCAGATATATACAATAATAGGTTTTAACTTGTTTTTATGAAACACAATGCAGGTATTAAGAGCAAGATCAGTGAGCCTTATTTAGCACAAATGTTTGTGTAAAGAAATACAATACATATTTTTCAACCATTTATTTTCTTACTTAATCTTAACGGAAAATATACCGTGAGCTATCCTATAGTTCTATAGTTTCTGAATTCTATAGTTTCTACAGTTGTTTCTACAGTTTATGAGCAGGACGATATTTTGGAATTCTATAGAACCGTCCTATTCATAACTCCTTTGTTGTTGAAATTTATTACGAGAGAAAATTTCAAGAGCTTAGAAGCGGAGTGACATTCTCGTCCCTTTAAAATCGACAAAATACTCGCATACTCTCGACCGGCGGGAACCCTCGATAGAGTCTCACACGAATTTCCTCGAGGCGGCGAGGTCGCGAAAATTACGGGGCACCAGAGAGAAACGCGCGAACCCCTCCCACCTTTTTTCAGAGCGCCTTCTTCGTGCAATATGTATGTGTACGTGTGTGTTCTGAGGGTAATTATAATCTCGGCATGACGAGAAAACACATGTCGTACCTCCTCCCATCCCTCCTAAGGTTTCTGCCCGTCACGGACCCGCCGCCGTCGATATAATAAATCCGGACCCTCGTTGTAACGCAATTTCGGTACATTGTGCCCGCGCAACCTCTGGTTATGAAACTCAATTCTCATTGTTCACCCCGTTTCCGATGCGCACCCCCTTCTCCCCTTATCCCGTTTCCTTTACCCCTCGAGGGGAGTGAAGAGGAGGGGAAGGACGGGGGAGAGGGAGAGAGAGAGGGACGGCGAAACCAGTTCGCGAATGTTTCTGGGAGGAGTTGCGTGTTTTTGGTCGAGACGTTTTTCTCTCTCCCCCCCCCCTTCTCCCTTCTCGCTCCCTTTTTCTCAGGGACCTCGGACAGTGCGAGGTGTACCTACCACCGGCAGCGTCGCGATCCCCCGGCACGAATATTCCGCAGGGCAGGGAGGAGGTGAGGAAGAAAGGGCTATGAATGTCATCCGCAAGCGTTAATCGATGCGATACAAAGGCCATTAGACGCTACCATGGACGGAGGTTGCACGCCCATGTCGTTTCCCGTCGCCATTGTGGAGGGCGCACAATTAGAGGAGACTTGACACTCTGTGTGGTGCTCGCGCGCGCGCCCGCTGTGATTGCCGTCTATTGTGGCGGGGCCGCGGAGATCCTGACGGTGACAATTGCGAGACGGAGCGACCCTTCGATTCTATCGATACGGAGAGAGAGAGAGAGAGAGAGAGAGAGAGAGAGAGAGAGAGAGAGAGAGAGATGCGTTCTCTTACGCGGTATAAACAATAGTGAGAAACGACGAATCTTGGATAACTTATACACGTATCAGGCTCATCTCGAAGAGAATCCTATGCGTAATCCTGAAAATTGTGAGTGTTGAGCAGTAAGCGATCACGACTATGATGATGACTAGCGATGGGATTAAGTATCTTACAAGTAGGTTCGAATTTGTTTGCATCTGGTTTCGAACTCTCTATGATTAATCTGTCGATTTTTTTTCCACGGATGATTAAACTTTTCTTTTAAATTACACGTCGCGGTTAATTTTGGCAATTCTGTATGGAGGATTGTACGATGCGAATTTGTCGCACGGTCGAGCAACGGACCCAAGGTCAGACCCACCTACTTCCCAAGCGGAACTATCGTGCACTCGAGACACAATGGTCAACCATTCATGGACACTATTACGAATGACGGTGTACCGTTACGTGTAAACGTCACACGATTGCGTGGGAAAGTCACGAGTTTCGCGCAACTGTAATCATTAGCATCGAATCTCCGATTTGTGGCTTGAAAAGTTCAAAGCTTCAAGATTCGAGAATGAAAGTATCACTTGTGCGCATTATATTTTATTAGATCGATAATTTAAAAATAATATCAGATTCTAAAAAATTAATATCATCGAGATCGTACGCGATAAGCAGAAGCATTTTTAAATTCTCAAATTGTACAAAAGTTCGTTCGATACATATTTCCCAGCCGTGTTTCGCTTAGAAAGATGCAGAAATATCACGGAGAGAGGACTCGCGAAAGCGCGCGAATGGCCAGGCAGTTGACTTCGCAGTCAACAGTTAACGATTTTCAATGGCGATTGGATGTCAGCATCACTCTCCGCCAATCGGAGAGTGATGCTGACATCCGGACAAACGGACAATGGGAGAGCGCTAAATGCTCACGGCGCGCGTTCAATCCCGTGAATACGCGGCGGCGTCTATTGAGGGTTCCACCCCGCTATTACAGTCAATGACGGAACATACGAAACACTATTCAGCCGCCGCGTTTGTTCCTTGCACACATCGTGTAAGTATAGTGTAACCCCGGCTGGATGGTTAATGGCGCGGATGTGCGAGTGACGCCTGTTTGCAAACCTTGCACCAAAACCGATTCGGATGCAACGCGATTGCAATCCGAAATCAACGCGGAAATTCCGCGCCATCTCTTTTTCAAAACTCTGTCGAACGTTGATGTTTCTTCGCAGTCGCAAACTGTCAAACTTTAAAGTTCCGATGGGCCAGTCTCTCCTGTAGTTTCGTGGATCGAGGACGATCGGAGATCCGGAATCGGCGCGGCGTGAAATTCAATTATGTCATTCATCGGCCCCTCGGCTTCGCCCTCCCCCCCCCCTCTCTTCAAAAAGAAAAAAAAATACCCATCCGCTGCATAGGGCGATCCCGCAGATGCGCCGCACACGAGCTCGCCGGATTGCGTATCGCTCTCCGGGATGTCACCGCGATCACTGTCTCCTCGAATTAGGTCGAGACATCCCCGGTCCCCCTCGTCTCTCCCTTTCTCCGTCATCCACTCGATCGTTTTGGCCTCCGCTCGCGGTTTTTCCGCAACGGGGACGACGACGCTGATCCTCGCACGCGTCGCTGCGCGCCTCGCATCAAAGGAGTCGTAGAGAGTCGGTCGCTTTTCTAAGCACGTCTGATCTTTTACCTCTCTCTCTCGAGAGAGAGAGAGAGCTCCTCGACAATCGCGTGGTTTAATTGGCCGATTTCACGGATTATTTAATCATGCGCGAGCTGCGGCGCGCGGTTTCTCCGGGATAGATCGGTTAGAGAAGCATCGGGTATAGAATAAGAGTTTTGCACGAGATTAGCTTGAATCCCTGGTTATAGGAAGTTTATATGTTTGCGAAAACTTTAAAAACTGGGTCTTTAGGTTTTTGAGTTTTTGCATTCTGAAATTTTTTTTGTATTGTAAAAAGTGGAAATGTTAGTATTTTTCAAAAAAATTTTATTGCGTGAATCCTTTAAATATAAAACTTTAGTTCAACAACTTTTGCATTTCTCAAATTGCGCAACAAAATTATCTTTTAGAAACTTTAATTATTTAATTGTTTTAATTGTAAAACAATACTTTTGATTTAAAATTTTTAATACTTTCGCTGTGACTTTAAAGTTCTGCAGCTAGAAATATTTTCTCATTTCTAATTTCTGAGCAACACTTTTTTGCAATATATATATATATATATATATATATATATATGCTTTCAAAGTTTTTTAATATTTTGGTATTATGTTCTTTTTTTAAGCACAGCTGGATATTTGATACGTTAAAGCCAAGCCTAAAATTTTTGGAACGGTTGATTGCGAAATTTTATTGTGACGCGTCTCGATAGATCAGGTAGATGATCGATTTTTCTCCGCACAGTCAGCGCCAAGGGCGGATTATACGCGCGCAATCGGTTCACCTGAAAAGAGGAGAAGGGGTCGTTCTCTGTTGAAAACCTGGGTCGCTCGTAAAGCGTTCTGTTTCGCCTATACATGTCAGCTCGCCCGCCTCCCCTCGCGTATACATATACACACACAATCGTCCTGCATCATCCACACCCCTTCCTTTTTAATCTAGCCATTGTCATGCTAATGCGCAGTGTTAGTTTCAGGGGAGGTGGAGAGAAGGGACACATTATATCGCGCGAAGAGGGTCATGTATGAATGTAATGCGTGAGAGCGTTCGCCGGTGTGCGTGTTTCAAGCGCGCTCGCGCGCGCGCGCTTAGAGAGCCGCAAGAATCGCTCTAATTTCACGAAGGGACGGGTGAGGGGAGAAGGGGGGAGAGAGGAGAAGGAAGGATTTGTTTTTACGAGCACTTCAATCCCACGGAAAGCATGTCCGTGAGTAGGACCTGCTACGAAAATTGTTCGCGCGCATAACTTGTTTCCTCTCTACAAGAGATGCTGGTCGACGAAAGAAAGTCGACAGTGGAACACAAAAGGTCGCTTATTAATAATTCGTTTCGGTTGATCCTTTTGTTACTCTTAGAATTTGAAAAAGTTTCTATTTACTTTAAAATACGCGTGAAGATTCTACGACACGTATAATGCAACCGACCTTGCAACCGACTCAGGTAGTATCTTGTCGAATCGGTCGAAACAATGAGAAACTATTGTTTTTCTCATCACTCGCAATTAGTATCTCGCTTTTTCACCATGCTCCGACCAGCTAGATCGAAGGGGACGTTTTCGAACACTGTCGTACAGCAGGCTCGAAATCGGGCGCACTTCCGGCTATTTGTGCAATGTAGATCGCTCCTTTATCGCGACCCAAACATTTCTTTTTCGACGTTCATTGTCACGAATGGTGTTATATGTATACATTTTTCGACATGATTCTTCTCCGCCTTCCTTTCTTCTTTTCTTCATAGAAGTGACAGGTGTGCATTTTATTACCAAATTTCACGGACATACTAAGAATCTTTCATCGTTGATGTCAATCTATTTATCTTCCCGGATTACGGGCTTTTTAGCTTTGTCTCTAAACTTTTTTCACGACAGGTATTCGATTATACCATTGACATATAGAATGGATTGCTGATGGCAGTGGAAGGGGAACCGCATCAGTAGAGTGAGAGGCAGATAATATGAGGTCACGTTCCGTCTCTTTCTAATAAGCCTGATTGGTTGCTGATTTTTTGCCAACCAATCAGGTTTTATTAAAAAGAGACGGAAGTGACCTCATATTATCTGCCTCTCACTCTACTCGTATGGCTCTCCTTCCACTGCCATCAGCAGTCCATTCTATATGTCGATGGATTATACTGTCAACGTGTAACAATTGCGTTTTTTTAAGTTTTGTTTGAGAAAAATTTACTTTAAAAAAAACGCATCATTATCACTTTCTTTCTACGTTTGATAGTTTCGAAAAAAGATGAATTTAATTGGATTCGATGCATGATTAGAAGCTTCAAATATTTAACTCTATGTAATTATAAAGAAAGTGTGTAAAATATTTCTTCCATAAAGCTCCGATAGTCTTCTCGCTTCGAGGTAGTTCTTTGAAACTGCGAAATTTCTATTTTCGCGTTTTTGGAAAAAAAAGAAAACGTTTGTTAAAATTCAAGATCTCTCTCTTAAGTATGTTCAGTTTCTAGAATCTTTCATCTTTATGGGAGAATCCTCCGTAATGCCTCGAGCAATCTTAAGTAACAAGATATTCTACGCAAAGTCTTCTCCACCTTCGTCTGCAGAGTGCGCATTCACTGTCACGCGCGCTTTTAAAAGGGCTCTGAGAATTACTTTTTTTCTGATCGTCGAGCTTTGACGGATTCAACAGGGCGAGCCAACGCGATGCCGCGACACCTCGCCTCGCTGAATTCGCGCGCAGTCTGTCGCTCTAATTAAGTAAACGCCTGATAGTTGCGTATGTCGCGGTAGGAGATAATGTGTCGCGCAGTTCCATCTCTTGTTTACGGTTGCAGCAGCGCTCGGATCGTTATTCATGAACCTAACGCTAGGAGTCCAGTTTGTCGCCGGTGCTTACTAGAAGCTGTTACAGAAATTCATGCATCCTGTGTGGACCGCAATTGTTGCGCGGTAACAACGAGAGAGTACCTGGTATCCGTATCTTGTTTGTCGTAAAAAGCTACACCGCGAATAGAACCCTAAATTATGAAACTGTAAATCTCTCGTAGAAAGCGTAGAAAGTTTAAGTTTTAAAAATTCGATGAAGCATTTCGTGTCATTGTATCCGTAACGTAATATCTTCATGAGAGAAACGCTGCAGTATCTTTTTACCAGGAAGGATAGATAGAAATTAATTGTCGTTCTAAGTTCTGAGCTCTCTGAAATGTTACGTTATATACACCGAAAAAAAAAAGAACAGTACTTCGGCATCAGTATCTTTTAATTTTTATCAGAAGAGATTTGAGATCGCTAAACGCGAGATGAGATGCCGGACACGACAGTTTCTCTTCGCCTCTCAGAATACAGTCAACTTATGGCGACGCGGTGTCGAACGTTTGTCGCGTATTATACCATTAGTAAACGGAGAATTGTGCCCGTAATACCGTATAATTTACCGTACGTCTCTTTCCACCGTCATAATTAATTACTTACTCCTTTTGCCTCCGCGCGCTTTGAGCGCGCGCCGTGCTTGAAAAGTCATCGCGCACGTTCACGTATGTTTAAAGGGGGTTGGGGGTGCGTCTAGCTAAACACCCCCGCGTGTTCTCGCGCGTATTTAGCTATCGTCACCACCTTTCCTCAATGCCAATTAGCGTTTGAAGTCTGGCGAACGGTTTGAAGATATAACGCGCCGTTTGCCACGTTTTCTTTCCTTTCCCGTACAACTCCTTTCCTTTTTTTCTCCTTTTCTCTCTTTTTCTCTTTTGCTCTTTGTAGCAGCGTGGCGTGGCGTGGCGTGGTAGGCAACGAGAGAGTCCTGAATTTTAAATTCGCATCCGATTCTTGATAATGCGCAAGTAGTCGGAGGTCGGCGATTAAATTAGAGAAATTAGCAACCCCTTTGTCGCGCGCGAGGGCGACGCTCGCGCGTTAATTTGTGCGGAAAGGGGGGGAGGGAAAGAGGTGGAGAGAAAGGGAAGGGGGATGGCTCTTAATCGCGGCGTTCCTTTTTTTTTCTTTTAAGTATCTTGCTAAAATGAAAATTACTGGTTTTAATAAAGTCTTACAATTAGCCGAATACGAATAAATACGGAAGACATCGGATTGGAATAAAAACAGAGTACAAGTTCTGAATTTGAACAAAAATAAAGGAAAGTTAATATATTTTTATTAATAAAATGTAATTAATTTTTATACACAATTTAATTATTATTACAATAACTTTTTCACTTTAAAATATAAATGTATATATTTTACTTTATTGATATATCTATTAAAATGCAAATTAGAGACATTTTTACGTTATATTGTAGCGTAATATTTTCAAGTCTCTGTAACATTACGCGTAAGATAATTAAATTGGTTGAACTATACAAATATATCTGGTTGACAAACAGATTGTGGGCGATTGTGACTCACTACTTGCGAGTAGAACAATTATTATAAATCATCGTCGTACGCTGCAGCATACGTTTAAAGTCGTGTCTACGCGGAGATAATTTTTCGTTATAATTTACCGCAAAATTCACTACAAATTTGGGACAACTTGATAACCTGTCAAATATTATCGGTAACGTTAGAAATTTTTGAAATATACAAAAGACATTTTACAAACAACGTAATAAAAATTTCCAATTTTTCAAAGATCCGGAAACGGACCAACAAGGTCGTTTAAGTAAAGTAGTCTTTAGTTTAGTGCTAAAATTTATCATTAAGATTTATAATCTTTAAAAAACCAAACAAAGCTTTTCAAAATATAAAGGCCTTTTAAATACATGCTGACAATGAGTAAGGTTGACATTTTAGTGTTCATTTTTAATGTTTCTAATGATGGTAAACCGAAGCTAATGTTAGACATAGAATTTTAAAACATAATAGTTTGTTTTTCTTCTTTTTTTATTTTTATTTTCTATTTTTCATTTTTTTGCACTGCTTCTTAAAGAACATAGAGAAATTATTTAAGACATAGAGAAATGTCAATTAATAATTATTACGAAATGGCCAAGGATTATGTAGAAATGATTATTTTGGCATATCGCTTGGATTTGCGGTGTTAATACCTTGGATTCTATTCAGAAATTTGATGTTTTAAACAAGATAGTTACAAATAATGACAGCTTTAGTAAATTTATGATTTAATGACTGCTATAAAAATAAATGGTATTGTAAAAGTAAATAATAGGAAGCAAAGCGTTATTTACACGGTGTTGTGAACTTAACATCTTTCTTGGCCCTTTGGGGCCAAGCTATTTGGGGAAATATCTTCTTTTTTTATTTTAAAAGTGACCTATTTTCCTGAAAGGAAACAAACTTCGTTTTTCCTTCAAATTATTCTAAAGAAAACCATTAAACATGTCAAAGAGATAACAAAAGTTTGGAATCAAAGAATATAAATGAAAAATATCACTTTTATAGATATTATAAAGAGCGAAAAAAAGTTATATACTATGGAAAATGAATCAAAATTTCCTTTGTGTCACGAAATAATGTTTTTTTATATCCCTTTACCGGAAAACCACAAATATAACCATGTTTTGCTAAAAAGAGACAAAGCGCGTTTATTCAAGTGTCATGAAAAATTTTGCGGTTTGTCGTTGACAGAAAAAAAAATGCATTCACACACATTCACGTAGACAACATAGCTAAAACTCTTATGAATTAGTGCATAAGTCTATACTTACATTCCACATAGTTATTTTTAAAAATATAATATTTAAATATTTGAGCGAATAAAATTAATATACTAGGCATGTTTTTTAAGTAAGGTCCGTTCGGACATTTAAAAAAAAGAGAAACAAAGTAAGAGAGAAAGCTTTTATTACTGATATAACATTTGCACATATCTACTTTATTTTTCTACGTGGTCACCATTTTTTTCCAAGCACTTTTGGTACCGAGAAATAAGCTTTTTTATGCCCTCTGCATAAAAATCTGCCGCCGTAGAGTTCAGCCGGTTCAGCACTGTCGCTTTCAACTTTTCACTCTTCATAAAAAAGCTTGAAAAAATGGTGACTATACGTAGAAAAGTAAAGTAGACATGTACAAGTGTTGTACCAGTAATAGAAGTTTTCTCTCTTACCTTGTTTTTTTTTTATGTGCGATCGGACCTTATTTAAAACGTACGCCTCGTATTTCGCGATTTAGAAAAGAGAATATGAATTTGAATCACATCAGCCGGTGAACCGGTAACCTATGCCTTATCCGTTTCGTGAGAACTGACTGAATGATAATACGAAGGATTCTCGGCGAGATGATGTAATAACGGTATTTATCGCGTTCAAATCCTGACCGCACAATGAAACGAGTCCTGCAAGTTTACATCTACGAGACAAAGATTCCTCCATTAGCGCTGAGCCCCTGTGTCCGTTCAGCAATTTAAAGACAGAGGGAAGGAGAGAAAATACCGCAATGAAATAGATTCTTGATCCTGTAGCGAAATGTACAATAACATTCTGAAGGGACATTATCCCTGCAATAAAGGAATCCAAGAATGAAAGAGTATGCGCGAGCATACATTTGTTGCAAAGGCATGGTTTTTCACCCATTGTCGCCGTATATAATAGCGTGATGCGTTGGCATGTCCAAAAGCCAGGTGCGCCTTTTCTTTTGCAGTCCTCACCGTCTTCCATCTCTCGTTTTTCTCTTCTTCGCGTTTTTCTCTTTCTCGCATTAGAAGCCGACCGCTGGTCTATTCGTATTTTTGCCTAAAAGTTGGGCGACAATCGCTACTATTGTACTAGATATCAAACAAAGGGAAAGATTTCTTTTTTCTTTAAGATTCTTAAAGGTTCGGGCCTAGCGTCTTTTTCTTTTGAAAATATTTAATTCTTTGTAGATATAACGGTTAAAACTTTTACTACATATAATTATTAACATGTTACGTTTAGTTTATTTAATTATTGCATCCTAATCGATTAGCAAAGTATGTATATTATTCGAGGATTATTGTGTGCTCGAGGTGTAACAATTATCGAATAATGTGTCATGGAAAGATCGATATTTCGATTAGATCGTGGCCACACAATTGTGCTTTACATATGGTACTATAAATAATTCCCGACAGAATATGTAATTCAATGGGATTAAAACGCGAGCATAGAAAATAATTTTTTTCGAGAAATGTGAAAATGAAAAAAGGAAAATATGAAATACACATCAAATATATTTGAAACGAATTAGTCCAAAAAATTTTGTTTGATAGAAATTTTAAATCTGTCCCTTGTTATTTTTCTTTCCTGTCAATTCTGAAAATAGAAATTATTTTTGTCTTATAGAAGCAGGTTAAAAGAGATAAAGATACAATATCGAAACTAATATATTGCACAAAATTGTTGATAACCATTTTCATAAAAATACTCAATTATTCTTTCGGCATAAGTTTCTTTTGGTTAGACGACGAAAGGACATGATGTACGATTTTTGTTGAAACGCACAAGATCTTTCTACCACATTAGACCCTGGTTTGACTCTTATCGTTAGTTGTATAATTAATAGACAGGTTAGATACGACATTTTCAGTATAATAGTCCTCAAAACTAAAAATGGATATTCGCTATTGGTGTATGGACCTCGTCGCCTGACGATGAACAATGAAACTTTGAAAAATGTCGAGACTCTACAAGCTTTCCTGAAGTCTCCGCAAAGATAAATTTGTATAAATCAAAACGCGCCGTCCGTCGCTCATCCTCGCTCGCTGACTGATAAAACGTCGTCGTCCAACTGTCCGTCGCCTTTCGTCATTCACTACTGACGAGTTTGCGTCGGAATTTTTATTGTGCCGCGTGTACTGACTGGGTGCGCGCTTTGGCGCGCATGAATATAAATCCCGCCACGGAAGGGAAAGGCGTGCTACGTCAACGCTGATGAAACAAACGAGCTTCCTCCGCCATACTCTCGTTTCCCGCGAAGGGTGGCCGATGATATCCCAACAATGGCCTGCCACCTCCTCTCCGTCCGTGGCGTTTATAAACGGAAAAAAAGTCGGCGCGCCGCGCGCGTCAATGATTCTCTCGGCTGGTGGTTGAAAAGGCTCGCGTATCTTATCACCGCCAATCCGCGCTCGGCATTCCGTCCGAACGGAGCGAAGCGTCGCGGAGAAAGAAGGGAAAAAAGGCGAGACAGGTCCGACGAAGGCCGTGATACGACAAAGCGGCGTAATTAAATAAATGGTCGCGTTTAGCGGCCGAAACAGTAGCGCGCCGTCGTCCCTGTTATTGTCGGCCGGGGGATGTTAATTAAATTAATCGAGACCGCGCGTCGGCAGCAGATTATTTCTCCGCTCGTCACACGGCATTAACGTTCTCTTTCTCTCTCTCTCTCTCTCTCTCTCTCTCTCTCTCTCTCTCTCTCTCGCTCTCTCTCTCTCGCTCTCTCTCGCTCTCCCCCTCTCGCTCACTCTCTCTCTCTCTCTCTCTCTCTCTCTCTCTCTCTCTCTCTCTCTCTCTCTCTCACCGCTCGACAATTGTAGATTAATTGTAATGACATTATAGCAACGTCGTAACATGTGTGAGTGTGTAACGCGCTAAACACCATGCGATGAAATTTATTTAAAAACATACCGAGATAGTAGAGAGAGAATTATAAATTATCTTAAGAATTAAATTCGTATTTTAAGAATTGCGTCGCGAATCTGATTTTTCTTGTTCAAACGAAATCTCGAAATTAGTTCCCTCGAGAGCTTTCGTCGTTTAGTAATTGAAGATACGTTAAGCATAATTATCGCTGGAGGGGACGAAACGTCCGGTTGAATTCTTGCACGTTGTTTTGGATCTTTTCCAAAATAGCGGCGCAACTCGTGCGACGATTCACGGAACAAGGTAGGTTACGCGAGAGAGAGAGAGAGAGAGAGAGAGAGAGAGAGAGAGAGAGAGAGAGAGAGAGAGAGAGAGAGAGAGTGAGACACAGAGTTAGAGGGTGGGCGATGGGAAGGTAGGGTTGGCTTTCGTACAAAAGCACGGGGGCCTTCGATCGACCAGTCATCTACGCAACAATGGCACTGACAATGGGCAGCGGGCCAGCAGTGTTTCATTAAAACATGCATTGAATTCGAGAGAGAGAGAGCCGACGAATTGGCTGAAACCGAGAGAGCCTGGCAGAAACTGACTCTGCCTCTTCTCTCCTTCCACCCTTCCTCGCTGGAGGACGACGTTCGTGTCTGATTGAAACGACGAAAAGTCCGACCCTTTCCAGCGTTGTTGTTGTTGTTGTTGTTGTCATCGTTGTTGAGAGAGGGCACACAGGGTGAGGGAAAGAACGGCGAGAAAGAGCGGCGGGGCTGATCGAAAGCGGGAAGACAGGTTGCCTGGGTTAAATTGGAATTGTCATGTGAGGGCGAGCGAGGCGAATCAAAGGAAAAACAACTTGTATAGGATTGAGTTTAATTGTGAGCCTCTCCGAGACCGCGCTCCCGGTTCACCGAGTTCCTCCCCCTCCCCCTCCCTCTTGCTTCACTTCCGGCCACGGCATTCGCCAACGTCATCGTGAACTCCATGGTCGACCTTCGCGGACAGAATTCGCGTCGACTCTCTCTGAAAAAGAACAAGGGAGAATGCGAAGAATCGGGGATAGGACGGGGTAGGATCGGGTCGAATATAGGGAGCACGGAGGGCTATCGAGAGTTTTCGATAAACTGGCGATTAAAGGACTCTTGTCTATCTCAGCGCTGCATCCTCTTCCGTAGAGACAACTGTAGTTCTCTCTTCCGTAAAGCAAACGCTCGGACTTTGAAATCGCGACTGATTAGCAGATCTGATAGGAAGAAAAATTTCTTTTACAAAATTTCAAGAATAATTACAAATCTTCAGTTCGGTGATGAAGAGTTTCAGCAGAGAATTTTCAAATCTCTTTATTCGCCGGACCAAACTCCGACAATGCAAATTGTCACTTTCGATCGGCGCATTCGCGAATGTCATGTAAATGCCACTTTCGAGCTAAACGGCACGAATGAATGCGTGCCGAATGTTAACGTAATGGCGCGGATTCGACCCACTGTCACGGCAGATGAGGACGATCGCGAGAACGTCAAGATGGAAGAGCCGTTCGTTCCGCACAATTTCCCTCGCGCGTCGCATCAAACGCGATTGAAAAAAAAAAAGATGAGTACTCAGGGGGGAGAGCGAGAGAGTCAAAAAGAGAGAGAGAGAGAGAGAGAGAGAGAGAAAAGAGAGAAAAAATAAACCAGATAGAATCGGTATCGCTCGCGCGGTGCTCTCGCATAGGAACAGTGAGAGCCGTTCGCGGCGAGATACGATCGCTTCCGTAAAAATCCCCAGACGCGGCGGTGACACGTAGGAAATTAAGAGATAGGATTTTAAATTGGAAAAATACACAGAGAGAGAGAGAGAGAGAGAGAGAGAGAGAGAGAGACGCCTCCCGCACCTCCACCCCCCTCCACCCCTTTCCATTCCGCGCTCGGATGGTAGCCGAGATAGGGGCGGGCCGGATAGATGCGGTCGCGGAGAGGGTGGCTGGAGGAAGTGATATGATGATAGAGAGGAACGGTGGCGGACGAGGGGGAGGGAGGGGGGGGAGGCAATGAACCGAGAGCTCTGTAGTAATTAACGGTTTAAATTGGATCTCAGTTGAGCGGCTTATTGGCGATTGTCGGCCGCTCGAAGACGACGGGCGTAGAACAAAATTACGAACAGAATTGCCCCGGGATCGAGAAAAGAGAGAGGTGATTTCGCCGCGGAAAGCGGGATGTCCAGAGCGTAGGAGGGAGGGGGTGGCAGAACGAGGTAGCGGCTTTGTCGAACTGTCTTTTGAGGATTGTCCTCGTGTCGACAATGCGCTTCGTTTAGCGTTGTCGTCGTCGTCGTCGTCGTCGGGAAGAGATTGCGAGCCATTCGGAGGTTGAGATACATCGGGGCGGCATCGACAAATATTCGATTTCGCGACGGAATCGAAACCTTGTTACGGTAATCAATATCGCGCCCATTCACCTACCCCCACAATTTCTCATAAGTACTCATAAAAGATTCGAACATACTCGATCAAGGTTCGAATGTACTTGGAAGTACTGCTCCTGTTTCTCGAGGTACTTATATAGAGAGTTTGAACCGATCTCGTTCGGGTCCGAGTCTACTTGAAAGTACTATTTTTTTTTTTTTTTTTTTTTGGTCGATGTAAGTCGCAGAGAGTTCGAAAGCGCGCAAACAAATTCGAGACCTACTTGCGAGATACTTAATTCCATCGCTAATTATTATTCAGTCTATCCTGCGGAGTTAACGAAGAATCTCGCGGAGATTCGGCTTTCGCCGGGAGGAGGAGCGACTCCGGCCGCTGCGCGGTGCCGCGCATCTGCCTGTAATCCGCAGTGAGACCCGTTCGTTGTTTCGCTGATCCCTGCATTGTGACGTAGCTTGTATACCGCATTGTTCCGCGCACCGGCGCCCATTGTCCATAGATTGTGTACATCTATGGGGCACCGCGTGCACCCAGTCGCTCGTCCCCCGTTTCGTTTCTTACTCCGCGTTACTTTCCCTTTTTTGTATTCTCTCTTCCGCGCTTTTTCCCAAGCTGATCTCTCGATATATCGCGAGAGGCACAGCGAGCTCTCCTCGTATAGATAAAAATACCTCTAGAATATCGACGAACTTTCATCTCGTTGAGAGATGATAATAAAGAGTTTATTCGTCAACTATCTTCGGCGTGTTTCTTGTTTCAAAGCGTTTATGTACGTAAGATATCGTATCAAATAATAACGGGCGCAAAGCACACTTCGGGGTCTTCTTTCCGCCGCGCGAGAATGGCAGGACGATAATGACGACGACGACGATTGTGCTCACCTATCAAGCTCAATGACAACGCCCGGGGACAATGGCCGACTTGAAATCGGATATAAACGCGGGGTAAGAAGAGATCCGCGCGACGGCAAACACAGCGGGCGGACGGACACCGTCGAGCACCGAATACTGCAAATACAGAGCAGGGGTGGATGCGTTATTCCCACTGTATCGAGCGGCTACAATGGGGGACAAACTGCATGCTTGTTCGCCCGGTAATACCTCGTTGGGTCGCCGAGCAGAGCCCACTCGCCATTGTTGATGCATCACCGGCGCATTTATATGCTTGTGTGTGTGTGTGTGTGTGTGTGTGTGTGTGTGTGTGTGTACGTTTGTGTGTATATGTACAATCATAGAGACCTGCGCGCGTTCGTACATTTCGAGTAGATACGCGCGGACAATGCCATTAATCCGTGATTGTTGCTGGTGTGGATATTAGCGGAGGCTCCGAGGCTCCACGATGCTGGAACCGGCGGTCTGACTATGATCTTTGGATTCTTCAGGATCGGGTTTCACCTCCTATCCTCGGTGCCACAACGACTTTAATCGCTCGGCTTCCTTAACTTTGTGACGAATAGGTTTAATATACACGTAGATGGTTAGAAATAAAGGAAAAGAGAGAAACACGAGGAGATGAAGAACAGACGATTCTGTCTCCGTGAAAGTATTTACTTTTGAACGGTCCATAAAATTACATTTTTATCAATTTGAAGCAATTGAAACAGCGAATCAACGAGTTGAAAGGAAAAGAGAGAGCGAGGGGAGATATTGCCTGATTCAAAATATAATGTTTCAACAACGAGAGAGAAAGAGAGAGAGAGAGAGAGAGAGAGAGAGAGAGAGAGAGAGAGAGAGAGAGTTATATTTCCATCTTTCTCGACGCGTCATCTTTCTCCATGGCCGATCTACGTCCCCCCTCGTTTTCGTGCTTATTTATCCGATGCGTTCGCTTTTGTGGGATTAAGTGAGGTGTTCCGAGGCGAAGCGACTCGTCTCGGCCTGAGTGGATCAGTCCGGACTATTTAGTGGCTCCTAATCGTTCCGAATCGGGCACAATAGCCGCTTGCATCGTGCGACACATGCCCCCTTCCTCCCCCCGTTTGTCGGGACGCACGATAGCGGGCACCCCTTCCCCTTCCTCTCGCTTCTCGTGCTCCCGACCACCGGCCACTGGATAAGACAGTGTGATTCGATCGACTGGAAATTCAGGACACGGGGACCAGGACCACGGTAGCGATCATTGTATCTCCTGACGGGACGGGATACCGGAATGCACGGAGAGAGCCGGCTGCCTATGAATTTTTTACCCGATCATCGGCTGCTGCATCGAGAGGGGTCTCGGTTCGATCTGAATAAAACTAGCAGCTCAGCTTATTCACGACGCCAAACGCGTATATTGACAATCAAAATCGCCTCCTAATTTTCATATTTTCATTATTTAGCGTATCTTTGAAATTTAATTCAATTATCTTAGCTGTATAGGATTTATAATCGTCGAAAGCTAAGTATATATTTTACGACAGATGATTCTTTACTTATGCCGATTAGAGAGAATCGAATCTTTTTCTAATCGAGATATTACGATGGAAGTTACTTTTTTTTTAGCTAAAAAGCGATAGAAAACAAAATTCTTTGCGAATGTAAACGACTTTTTACTTCTCCGAAATTTAAGATCCAATTGTCGAGATATCAATTCCCGGATGAATTGGTTCTTATGAAATTGTACTCGCCGAGACTCGAGGAACTTAAACAAGGTGATCGCAATTCTTCGATTGGACTTTTAATACGAAATTTTTCGCAGTGCTAATGCACGCAAGCAGTCGACGCTTTTTTCCCCTCCCCCTCCCCTTCCCCCCCACCCCCGGCAAAACTTGTCGTTGCCGACGCGGCGGGGTCTGAAATATTCGCGAATGCATAAAGACGTGAAATATGGCCGTATGAATCAGCTGGTCCTGCTGCGGAGCGAACGGGTCCGCAGGAGGGTTTGACAATATCCTCGCGGCGGCATTCTGCGCGGATTAGCGCCTCGAGGTTTTATGGGCCATTTTGTTTATGCACGGACGGGGCAAGGTTGCCTTCCCCTCCCCCTTCACCCCTCACATATACACGTTTGCACACGCTGGCCGATGCGTTTGCACGGACAGTGGTGGTCGTCGTCGTCATCCTCGTCCTCGGGAGAGAGAGAGAGAGAGAGAGAGAGAGGTCTCCGCGAAGCCTCTCGCGGCGGATTTAATGACGCGTTTGTTTGCGGGACTCGATCGCATTAACACCTCTCCGGGGTTTGCCGGTTTAGGGCATCCTATTCCCCTAACTCGATTAGGAAACGACGGTTTTCTCGGAAGACGAAGATGAATTCGGACACAGAGCTGAGCTGCATTAATTATTAGCGTCGCTACGAGCGATTTGAATTACAGTTAGTGTTTGGCTTTGTAAATCATTTCAATGAATATTCTAATATTTGAACATACGAATTGTATATTCGCATGAATTTTTTTTATCAACGGTAAATGGCTTTACCATCGAAAACTTGACAAAAAAATCTCAAACGATACTGAAAATATTTTACTTTGAATGAGAGAGAAGAGAGTAGCGTGGATTCTCTCCCTATTGATAATCGCACGTAGATACGCGCGTAACATTCTTGCCAAGGCTGCCTTAATTATATATCTCTCGACTCCGTAGAAAATCTCTGAAAACGCGGATGACGTGAAGCCAGTCTGTATAAATACGCGTCGCGCGTCGCACAAGAGCGGTTAATCTCCAAGACTGGTTTGGACAACGGCAGGTGCGTAATTTTCCACTTAACGCCGGTGGTTAACCGACGACATGCGTTAACAACGAATAATCGTTCGGATTATATCGCGGATTAGAATTCGCATGGCCGTGTGGCGAGAAAATAAATAGAGATAAAGGACAGCGTCTTCTCTCCCTTTTCTTCTCTCGAACCGTCCACAGCGAACGGAATTAATTTCGTCGACTTATAAACGCGTCCGGGAAGTGAGCGCCCTTTGATGAGCGCAGGAAGAAGGGCCTTCGCGAGTCATTCTCTCTAATGTAATTCTCACCAACGTGTAAAATTCGTCACGTACTAATGGCGACAGGGGAGGACCCCGTGGGATCTCGCGTATCCACAACGAATTCCATAAGCGACCGAAGGTGGAATTTTTTTCGACTCGAAATTTATTTCGACGATGAAATTTGTGACGAAAGTTTCACGCGTTCCGAGGAAAAAATTCACTAATTAGAAATCTTTTAAAATTGTTTTGATTAAATTATCGAATATATTAGTATTCAAGTATGCACTAATAAAAATATCAAAAACCCACTTGTGAATAAAAGTTATAAAATGAGAAGGGAATAAAAATTTGCATTTCAAGAATTAATGTGTTTTCGAATTTTTAAATTTAAATTACATTTAAGGATCGACTCATAAAGACCCATCATTAGTTTCCTAGATTTCGAATAATATGCTTCTTCAGGTAATTTTTATACTTTAATTTACAAGAACAAAATGATAAATTTACATAAACTCCTTGTATGTTACAATCGCATTTTTTTGTACTTCAGTCGTGTATCATCTTTTGATAATATCAGTAATACAATTCATCATACAATAATATTTATCGTGTAAAAGTCTCTTTAAAAATCGTAAGAGAGTCGCAAAGTAGAGAAAGTGTCAATCACGCCGAAACGGACAAGTCCTCGATGAGAAAGAATCAGATGACAGGCGCGAGATTGAAATAAACAGAGATGGGCTCGGACTTGTAATTAATAAAAATATTTGTCTAGAAAGAGAAACGTATCGATTGCTACAATTCCTGTTTTCTCAGAAGCAGCAGCCGAGAGAAGGCAACTGACAATGAGAGAAGGAGAAAGAGACGAAGTGTCCTGTTTGTTATCATCGGGCAAACATAAGACGGGAGCTTTCGACGGACGCACCGAGATGCGCTAAGTAAAAGAATCATCATCGCGAGGGAATCCAGCGCGCGGTCCAGACCAACATTCTAATGGTCATTATCATTAACAAACATTCCCGACGTGCCACTTGTTTGCTCAGTCACGCGAGCACCTTGCTTCGGTAGCGGCGGCTTCCCAGCCGTCGCTTTTGTAGACCCATCTCGGCTGAGATCGCTTCTCCGGCCAACAGTTTACGTTAAGGTAGTTGTATCGCGACAGTATTAGTCAAAAATAATGGTCACTGCATACGGTGCGATGAACGGAAAACTCTATTTATTTGTCTAACAATAAAACTGACTGAGCTTGTGTACTATTACCGATCTATCCTGTATGATATTACCAATCTGGCATTCATTTCATGCATATTATATGTTTCTGTAATATTTAAAAAGTTTACGCCCCACGCTTTGCATCAAGACTTCCAGAGCGTCATAATAATACGGTGTTGTCAGCTGATTATGAATTTATTCTTTCCAACATCAGACATGACAAAATCTCGTTCATCCTTTACTTAATAATAATCTTTAAATTTAAATGGGGAACGGTTTTAAAAATTTTTGGAGATGTTTTGTTAGATATTGCTTTATTTTAAAATCGTTTTTCATCAAAATCGTAAGAAGCGTTTTTTTATAGGCGAAAGTGTGACTTGATACCATCTTATTACGAATCATGCAGTGTATAAAATCAAAAATTCAAAAGCCATTATCTCTTGTTGTGTGTGATCAATAATTTTTTAATTTTTGCCATTGTCTTCAGAAAATTTTAAATAATAATTACTCAAAATTTCAAAAATATCGTAAAAAACTGCTTATTGCGATACAACTATCTTAATTAATTTTAAGCCATCTGTCCTTGTCCACGTTAATTTCGTCAAAAGATTCTCGAGAACATACGATTGCTCTTGTGTACAAATTATAATATTTGCAGTGCAGTCACGTTGAATTGTTGCAATTAACTTGGAATTGATCGATCAACGCTTTAAACACGACTTAAATTAACAAAATTAAATATCGCAGATATTGCCTATATATTAATGAAAGTTTTCTCAGTTATTTACATCTTTTTCGTTTCATCATATATTTCATACAAGATGTCTCACTTATGGTGTTACAAGTTATTTTCTCTCTTATTGTTAAAAATCGCGACATCAGTTTTTATTTAGCATTTCTATGCTGGCTGATATCAATATTCTTTTCAACTGATGCAGTTTTTGGAAGAAACTCTAAAAATATATTTATATCCTCTTTCTTAACAATAGAATATGATTATGATAATATTATAAAAGATATAATAATATTACAATGTTACAAAGATAGATTAAAAAGAGATTTAATATTGAAATTATATATAAATAATTTTAATAAGATGTATCACAGAGATTACAAATAATTTTTTTAAACAGACGAAGTAATTTTTTTCGAAATCGCGAAAAATTGAAACAATGTTCTCAATCGTAAGATGTACATTTTTTGAAGTAAATAGTTTTCTTTTCAAAGAAAACATATATCCGCATAATCGGAAACAATTGACGTATTTAGTGGTAAATAAGATAAGAGAGACGATATATATGTATTACACGGTCCTTTGAAATTAAAATTAGAGACGCTTGCGCCAATTGCGAACAATAAGGACACGGTTGCGTTAGCTGCGTCGGAGACGCGGATAATTAGCGATCGCTAATTAAAATCTACTCGACGCAATCGCTGCGTAATTAAACGATCGGAAGCAATGGATCGCGATGGCGTCACGCATCCGAAGAGCACGGGAATCGTTCGTAAAGAAAATCATTCTGCGGAAAAGCGTTCGTCTGATATCCGATAACGTGATACGGCACTCTTTTTCTCTCATGCCGGGGGGGGGGGGAGGGGGAGAAGGGGGGAGGGAGAATGGTGGGGCGGTGCGAAAAATGATATACGCGCGATATTGCAGATGAGCCCACTAATTAAAAAGAAACCGGTAATTAATGCTAATTGGATGACGCCTGTGACGGCTATCGCGGCTTCGTCTCGCGGAATGCGATCGCGTTGTTCCGCGTCAACGTATATTTTTCGACGTTGTCAACTGACGAAACTCAAAGCAATCAGAAACGAAGGACAGGCTTTTAGATGATAGTTAGCATTTATTAGATACGATAGAGAGTAAGATGACATTTCTCTCGTATTTATATATCGGGCAGTTTTTTGGAAAATTTTTTATTAATGGCGACTCTTTTACAAACGCTTCATTTTTACATATTCTTACTTTTCGTCTTGTTCATTAAAAAATTATTCAGTGTACAAAGATAGCTTTAATAAAATGTACTGTTAATGACATCAAGTTAACATTTCAAAAAAATGCAATAATAATAATTTCTGTCGCTTGTGAATATGCACTCGATGAACTAGCCGACCAATAAGTTAGCCGAGTAATAAGCCAAATAATCGTAAATGCGATATTAAGAAAGACTATCATCCCTCTGTTGTAATCTCGATTGTACGTGCATGGCGGCATCTCTTGATTTTTCCCCACAAATCCATATTTATAGCTCGTTACCGACTACACAAGAAAATGGGCTTTCTAGACGCTAATAGGATAATCCGTAAAATACGGCTTTTGTCACGTATCATCGAGACGGACGCCTTGTTTCTTTGAACAAGTTCGATTATATAATATAATAATTGATATATATAATATATATACGAACAATTAATTCACCACTTTTTAAGAATTATTGCTTTAAATTTTATTTTCTCATTAAATTATCAATATTATAATTTTATTATCTTCAAATTTATATTCACGTGAGGAGAAAGTTATGCACGCGAGAAATAAAATAGATGTCATTATTGAAAAAGCGAGCTCGACACCGAGATAACATCACCGAGTAATTGTAATAAGCGTCGCCGCGATGCAGTTATTATTCATCCACTCGCGTTGTCTATTGACCCTCCAAAGTGTCTATCTAATAAAATATCATTAACCGCGTCATCAATCATCGCCCCACTGTCAGAGACAAAACATACGCTCGGCTTCGCTTCGCCAACCCTCCGCAATCGCTCTCTTCTTCGTTTCCCCCCACGTTGCTGTATCTCTGTCTTTCAACACTGACATCGGCAAATATCGCCGTCATATATTCGACGTTTAACGAGCGAGAACATTTTTTTTTGTGCCGGTGGCCCGCATAGTAAATCAGCGCCGATTCGATTAAGGTAGTTGTATCGCAATAGGCACTTTCTTACGATATTTTTGAAATTTTTAGTAATTATTATTTAAAGTTTTCTTAAGGGAACGGCAAAAATTAAAAAATTATTAACCACATACAATAGGAGATAATGGCTTTTGAATTTTGGATTTTATACACTACATGGTTCGTAATAGGATGTGTGGTGTCAACTCGCACTTTTTATAAAAAAAAAAACGCTTCTTACGATTTTAATGAAAAATGTCGACTTATGTCGACATAAAAGTCGGAGTTAAAACAAAAGATCATCATGAGCAGAGGAACATTATTACTAGAAACAATATAGTCTCGATGCCGCGTAGATCATCTTTATTTACCTCTAATCAGCTAACTAACGACGAACGTACTTCTCGAAGAGCGAATATAACTTTTGTACTTATGCGGTTACTTTTTTGTTCTCTTTTCTTTTGTTTTCTTTTTCTTTAGTAGCATGCTTATACATATTACTCAGACTTGTTTCTCTTAATTAAGGCAGAGTTTCGTGATGCTCGGGTTAAGCACTTTGGCACTCGCTGGTTTCGGTTAAGTTAATGAAATCCCCCTCGTAATTTCGTAATTTATTTATACATATAATAAGATCAAGATCAGGTAATGCACCTGTTAACGGTATTGGATTAAACGCGTCGTTGTAATAGCTTCGAAAACGAGGAATGGAGAGAAAAACCGCACTCGTCGTCAACACCTCGTTATTAGCTATCCGATTAATCCAAGAATAAAAAATGTAATGCTAGTTTAAAAACTTAAAACGTGACACACACACACGATATAAAAATCCAACGGGCGGATTTTACGGCAAACGCGAGGAACATCGATTTGCCGAGCGATTAACAATTTATTCAATATAAAGTCTAACAATATTTTTTTTTAAACTACTGTTTTTTGTTTAAGCCATTAAATTCTCAGAATTGAAAAACTCGATAATTTTTTAACATTCGAAAATCGAGGGAATCGAGAAAATTTAATAAAATCACGTAGTAAGAACGACGCGAACAAGGTGTCTGGGAATGTACAAACTTCCCTACGGCAAGAAAAGAGACCCTCGCATTTTTACACAAGGGTAAAGGTCAATGCCTGCGTGCACTCGACGTCGCGAAATGTAAGAACGCGACGCATAATACCGGTCGAACAGAGGGAGGAAAGGGGCTAAAGGAAAACTGACGGCCCACTCGAAACCTTGGATCATATTATACTCAAGACTGTAGAATTTAACTCGCGACGAGATTTTTCGAGTGTCGGCGAACAGAGAAAGAGAGAGAGAGAGAGAGAGAGAGAGAGAGAGAGAGAGAGAGAGAGAGAGAGAGAGAAGGGTGGTAGGACATAACGATATCGATAATGCTGAAAGAAATATTTTTACGTACGTATCCTTTGAATGCTTTCTTTCAAGCTTTACACGACCGAGACTTTACAGTTGTACAGTTCTCGTCGACGACATTGACGTATTAAAAAAGCGGACGGCGCATTGCTCTGGGTATATTATTCGAGAAATTTCGTTGACAAGAAGAGATGAAATCAAAAGTCGCGGATTTTTAAATAGCGACTGTCTCGATTTTGGCGATCTAAGAAGTCGACGGATTCGACGAATTTAGAGATTTCTCATCTTGAGACTCGAGATAATTTGAAATTTTTGGCACATGAAACAGGACACTCGTGACTTGCTTGAATTTAATGAGACGGGTTGAGTTAATTATACAGATAAAGTCGATTTTTTTAACGAGACAGAAATAGTCTCAAGCATCCAATGTCACGCATTTCACTGATGATCGCGTCGCGCATTCAGGGCGAGCGTATTCCTGAAGAGGCGAAGGCAAAAAGCTTCCGAGACCATTAAAGGGTTTACATTCACGATCTTCTTCCTGTCGCGCGAGGGGTCAAGAGGCAGTGGCAGGGATGTTTTTTGAAAGGGAACCCGCGTAGTGTCCGCGGAGTACTATTCCGTTGACTATCCCCTTTTCTTCCTCTTCGCCGCTAACCATCCCCTCGAGTGCTCCCCTTTTTCTTTCGAATCTTCTTTAGCTTTCAGAATGTTTCGAGATACACGACGGAAAGTTACATCCTCGTTGTCGGCCAGAATAAGGACTGACGTATTCGTTTTCGTGTTTTTGCTCTTTTCACATCCGCAGATTCTTAAGTCACTTTAGATTTATTGATCAGAAATGGATTAAGTACATATTTGTCGCGACAATAATATATATATACAATAACCACTCCAATATATATATATATATATATATATATAAATATATATATTAATAATATATATATATATATAATATATATATATAAATATATATATTAATAATATATATATATATGCTCATTTCGATGAGTAGACTGTACGCTCCTGAAGTAGCGGGCCAAATTTATGATGCATCCCGTATATCTCTCAGAGAGTCACTACGCGAAATTTATCGAATTTCCAGCCAAGCAGCTGGAAATTCTCGTTCGAATCAAATAATGATGAATGGAGGTCTTAGCATAATCGTAGAAGCGGAAACTTCTCCCGGAGACGTTCGAAGCGCGGACAAGCCGATGCTTGGGACTTTTGTCGGAAATGGGAAAGGCTTGTTTTTCTCGAAGTGGCACCGCGAAAGGCTTCCAAGAATGCCGTCTCTCTTCGATGACTATTGTCCGTTTCCGACGACTTAATTCTGCCGATGGAGAATAGTCGATTCCGGCGCGGCTTATCGGCTTTGATGAATGTGGAACCTAAGTGGATTTCTTAATTATTTAGCGCGACTTATAAAGGGAGTTCCTTCCTGCGGAGTTTTGGCAGGCGTAGAAAAGCTGAGAAGTTTGCTTGTACGGCAATCGCCGCGATTCGGTGTCGCCCAAAGTTTACTGCCCGTCGAGAAGCCGTACATCTCGAACATTCTCAAAGTTTCAGGAGGAATATTGTGTTAGAGGGATGTAAATAATTACAAAAATGACGGCCGTAAAACAAATTGCTCGTGCAAATAATCAGTAAAAGATATTGAGACACATTAAGGTAATTGTATCGCGACAATTAGTCAAAAATAATGGTCACTGCATTTGGTGCAATGGACGGAAAACTCTATTTCGTTCATCCTTTATTTAATATCTTTAATATCTTTAAATTTAAACAGGGAACGGCTTTAAAAATTTTTGGAGATGTTTTGCTAAATGTTGCTTTATTTTAAAATCGCTTTTTATTAAAATCGTAAGAAATGTTTTTTTTTTTTTATAGGCAAAAGCGTGCGTTAACACCATCCTATTACCATGCAGTGTATAAAATCCAAAATTCAAAAGCCATTATTTCTTCTATGTGGTCAATAATTTTTTAATTTTTGCCATTGTCTTTAGAAAACTTTAAATAATAATTACTCAAAATTTTAAAAATAGTTGAAAAGTATCAAATTTTAATTATTTTTTTACTTTCTGAAAAGTCGGGTAAAAAAATGAAAAAACACTTTAACCCTTTCTCTCGTTTCCTTCTTTTTTCATTTTTCTGCCGCAGCATTCTCTCTCGCTCCGTTTGTTCCTTTTGTTGTCGGCGCATCCTTGTTGCTCCGTAAGAACCCTTTGCTGTTTTACAAATATTAATATGGAACATACTAAAATACTTTAAAAAATACTTTATTTATTGAAAAATACATCAAATATTAAGGCTTCAAGGACTGTTGCAGGCCACAGGTGCTGTGACCGTGTCAACATCATGAATGCCTGTGAGAAAAGAGAAAACCGCATTATTATGTAAATGTAATATAGTTTATAAAATATTTATTTATTAATTTTTATAAAAAAAAGTCACATCTTGGTTAAAACCTGCCCTTCAAATGAGGAGCTCCAAAAAGCGACGCTACACGTTAACGTCGTTTTTTTTTTGTAAAGAACGACACGAAAATTATTATAATATTCACGTATTACACTTTTCACTAGTTACACATACTGCACGTGTCACAAATAATTGAATAAAATCACTTTCACTTACACTTTATTTTTTCGGTCTCTACCAATTTTGTTACTACATATTTACACGCACTGATTGTGAGTTACCCGAATACTGAATTTCAGCTTCGAGCTCAGCTGCTTGTGGCTGCCGAACGGGGCACAGGTAGAGGGGGCAGGTAGTTTTTTCCCTCCAAGCCTCAGCCCCGCACTTTATACCATTTCCTAATGCCGCATCATTTTTGAACCTGAGTTACACTGGCCCAGTTTTGGATACTGAGGGTTAATATCGTTGCAAAGATTCGAGAAGTTAAACTCTCACATTTTTATGCATTTTTTCATCTGCATTAATTATTAAAAAATTCCATTAATTATTAATTCTTGGAATATAAATCTGTGTTCCATTTTCTATATTATAAATCTTTGTATTTCGCATCGCTATTCGCTGTTACTGTTTCGCGCGGGGAATGCAATTTTTTTTTTTTTTTAACGACCTCGTTTGCCGCGCGCACGTTTTAATTACGTTGTGTGCTAATTTTATCGCTTCTTTGTAAATTGCCTTGATTAACCCGCTCTTTTCCGAGCGATCGGCTGCGACGCACTTGTTCCGCAAAACGCGACGCAATCGCCCCGAACTTCTTTTTTCGGCTGGCTTCAAGGCGGCACAAAGGCTTCCGGTTTTCCCTTTAGACCCGGCTTTCCAACGTCGCCGAGGGGAACTCTTGTGTCCGCCAACGTCGTCTCTCTCAATTGCTGAAACTAATTTAATTAACTAATCACCAGTTCAGGTATTACGCGCACGCGGAGAGAAACCTAGTCTAGCTTCATTTGAAATGCTCTCAAGTCGGAGAAACGTAACGTGATCAAAGACAATACACGAATACTTGAAAGATAAAACGGTACGTTAAATCTAAATCTAAATCTCGAAAAATAAATGACAGCGATATTTACTGTTTCATATTTTGAAAAATGCAGTACTTTACGCATAAAAGCATATATCCGGGGATCATTATACATAATATCTATATAATTATAATATAATTATTGTGTTATCTTTTTTGTTTATTTGATAAGAGATTTTTCGTCAACGAATAGAAAGTAATAGCCATAGATACACAGATTATGCGTATCCTATTTTAACTGTAAATGGCGCATGTGGAGAGAGGGAGCAATTGGAAAGAGAGCGCAATGTTTCAAGGATGTATTATATTATCTACCTCTTTTTAACACATGACTTTAAATGGAAATATAGAGAGAAGGTTACATCCCTCACAAAGCTCCCTTTTTACTGTATCGAAATCTACCGATTCTGTATCGAAATCTGTGTTTGTGTCTGTTCTGTATGCATATGTTTACGTCGTGGTTGACGTATGAGAGGTTAAGCCGAAAAGAGCATTTTTTTGTTCTTTGAGACATATGTTGCACTCGTTGCTCTTGAAATCTTCTAGAAATATTCTTTTAGAAATAACTCTTTGATACGAAACTTAAATTTCTAACTAACAGTTGAGCTGAATGCGCTTTTGAAGTTAACTTAACAAAGAGAACAAAACATTTTAATGTTTTTCATATTTCTCTTCTCTCTGTATCTCCGTATCTCTGTATCTCTGTAGTTCTTTATTCGGCTTTAAAGGAAAATTTTAAAAATAGATTGTGTTTTCCATTTGTGTCTCTACTATGTTTTTCAAGAATCTCATTGTTCAAAGAAGAACATTAATGTTTCTTTTACAACAATTTTTCTTCAGGAACAATTGTTTCTTCTATTCTTTTAACACAATGCCAAAGTCCCGTCGAAGAGTCATAAAGTTTAACATTTTGTGAATGTGTAATAAATTTCTCAACGAAGAAGCCCCATGGTTTCAAGGAAATCGGTAAACTTTCGTTATAAGTTTCAAATTTTAAACAATATTTGAAAAGGATACATGTGGAACCCAAAATGATGAAAAGTAAATTATTAAAGTAAAAAGACAGTATATGAAGAATATCTAAGATTACAAATTAATTATGATTTATTCATTTAATTTATTTTAATAAGATTAAAATAAATTTGAAATACAATTTGATATCAAAAGAAATATATAATTATATATATATAATATAATTAGAAATTTATATATAAATATCGATAATAAGGGAAGGGAATTTTAGCTTAAATTAATATTATTTTTGGCATAAAAATAAAAACTGATTTTTATTTGTAAAAATTTTTTATTGCTAATTTCTATATTTACACAATAATATGACATAATCTTACTGTTAAATTCTTATGAATATCCTATCTTAAATGAAGAAATAACGATTCAGATTTCGAAAGAGAAAGTAAAAGTAAAAGTAAAATTTTTATTTTGCCCGATAATGTTATATATATATATATATATATATATATATATATATATATATATTAATATACAAAATCCCAAATCTGATATGAAGCAATCCTAAAATAAAAAAAGTTTGGAATAAAATAAATAGAATAGAATTAAAATGAAATTAAAAAATAGAATTAAAATAGAAACTAATAATAAATTAATAGAAATTAATTAAAATTAGTAATAAATTAAAGAATGCCTGTAAATAATTATAACAGAAGTGTAATATAATTGCAAAAGGAATCGTTTAAATTTTGACTAGTACAACAACTAATAGAGGTAAAGAAAGAAAAGTTGATTTTCTTATTCGTACAAATTTATTATGACAAGTTAAAAAATAATTTTACAAATCTTAACTAAAATTCGCTAAAGATGGTCCAAAGAAAGGACTGAAACATTCGAAAATAATTGAAGAAGAAATAAAAAACAAGTTTGTTGCGCCTAGTATCTACGCCTGGCTCTTATAAATTCTCGTGGCTTCCCGAATTCTTCTACATTTCTCTTGATGAGTTGCCTCTCTTTCATTATAATCTCGGTCATTTCATAATCTCGATCGTGATTTCAATCGTCTGTTATCTTTATTTAATAATGTTAGGATGTTATTGCATTTACACTTGCATTTTGCATCCTCCTTCCTGATGGCGGGAACCGACGGGAGACATCTCTAGCAGAAAAATTTGCAGAGGATTCCGGGATCCTATGTATGTATAATCGTATGATACACATCGTTATATTTCGTCCATTTTTAATGTATATTTCAATTTAGTTTTTTATAGACATCTACTTCTTTTACATGAATTTCTTTTTCCATTTGTATGTTTCTATTTTTTCTATTATCTGTACTTGACAGTTGCCAAAGATGATTTGAAATTAGGACCGAAATGTACATAAATAAACAAGATTAACAAGAAAGAATAATTTACGCACTGCTTACTGCGTTAGGTTTCTCAATTAGCCCGCTACTTATTACTTATACTTATTACTAGTTCTTTTACTATTTTTTTTGCCGTCTTCAGAAAACTTTAAATAATAATTACTCAAAATTTTAAAAATAGTTGAACAGTATCAACTTTTAATTATTTTCTACTTGATGAATTCTTCCTCCCGTTCCCTTCTTTCATTTTCCTGCCGCAGCATTCTCTCTTGCTCCGCTTGTTACTGAAGATGGCCCGAAGTGGGACAGAAACGTTTAATTTTAAACTAATAAAATTAATCTTTTCTCTTATGTTTCTCAATTAGCCCGCTACTTATTATTTATACTTATTACTAGCCCTTTTTTCTTATTTTTTTTTTCCAAGTATGAGCCTAGCGCTCATACTTGAAACTGTACGCACTATCATCCGCGTTTGGCTCTTATAAGCCGTTTGAAACTTAAATTTATATTTCATACCGAGAACCTTAAAATTCTTAACTTTTACTTATTATTTCTGTTTCTATTAGTTGTGCACAGAGCATGAGAAAAATAATTTTCCTTGAAACTGTACGCATTACCATCCGCGTTTGGCTCTTATAAGCCGTTTGAAACTTAAATTTATATTTCATACTGAGATCCTTAAAATTCCTAACTTTTACTTATTATTTCTATTTTTTATTAAACAGTTACTGAAGATGGCCCGAAGTGGGACCGAAATGTTTAATTTTAAACTAATAAAACTAATCTCTCTTATTAGGTTTCTCAATTAGCCCGCTACTTATTACTTATACTTATTACTAATCCTTTTACTTATTTTTTTTTTTTTATAAATTTAAACGGCTTATAAGAGCCAAACACGGATGGTAGTGCGTACATTTTCAAGGAAAATTAATTTTTTTCGCTAAAACTGATTAGTTGTGCACAGGGCACGAAAAAATTAATTTTTCTTGAAACTGTACGCATTACCATACGCGTTTGGCTCTTATAAGTTGTTTGAAATTTAAAATTATATTTTATACTGACAGCCTTAAAATTCCTAACTTTTACTTATTATTTCTACTTTTACTTATTATTTATATTTTTTATTATACAGTTACTGAAGATGGCCCAAAGTGGGACTGAAACGTTTAATTTTAAACTAATAAAACTAATAAAACTAATTGGTAAATCTTTACATTAGTGTCATTCCCTCCGATTTGCCTCAAAATTTACACGGAGCTTCCTTTTGGTCTACAATTAAGATTTGTGATAGTTTTAAGCCGGGGAAACAATATGTTGTTGTTGGGAAAAATCGTGAAGTGGGCGCTTCAAGCGCTATACTTTACATATATTTTACAACGCGTAGCGAAGTCTACCCCACAATTTCTGATTTAAAACTAAAATTTGGTTTGGGTTAGGTTATATCTTCCGGAAGTGGAGCTCCCCCGTAAGGGGGGGGGGCGGAACCCACTGCGTCCACGCATATACTTTACAACGCGAAGCGAGGTACACCTCACAATTCTTGTGTGGATTGCAAAGTATGCGTGGACTTATTAACTCGAAAATTAATGGTACCTCGATATTTTCGTTGAGGAAAAATCGTCTCCAAATAATTTGAGGAATCTCTCATTAATGGGAAATGCGATAGTTCTGGAACACCCTGTATATTCATGAAGAATTTCTGTTAATCTCTGGCGAGAATAATTGACTTAGCATATTAATACGAATAGAACAATGAAATCGTTTAGGCCTTAGATTTATTTTATCTCGTTTAATAGGTTTTATTGTAGTACATCTGCAATTATAAAACATTATTTATTACAAGGCGAAGCGCTACAAAAGGTTAAATCCGTTGTCATTCAAAGAGAACTGTACTCTACAATAAAACCTATTAAACGAGACAAAATAAATCTGGGCCCAAACGATCCCATTGTCCTATTCGTACCTCTTTGAGTGTATTTTTGTTTGTTTTTTGCCGTATTTTGCATTTTCTTCGCTTTACAATTTATCTTGCACCAATTTCATACGTTCACTCTTGCTTACTTTCTCTTTCTTTCTCAATGATCTCATGCTGATCTCAATGAATCTCATGCTGATCTATTCTTCATATATGTAATATTACGGCTTAAGTAATATCACGGCTTTCAATTTGACAACTTGAAAGAAACACTTGATAAGGGCCCGTACCCAAGGGCCGAAACGTTGTGTTGAATTTTTTGTATTTGCCAGTCAGGTCGAATTTAATAAATCACCTTTTAACTTCATATATGTGTTACAAAGAAGGTGGCCCCCCGAAGCGGGCGGCAGCACTATTTATTCCCATCAATTGATCGGTCGCGGGAGTAAAAGGATACGGATACTGCATATGAATACTTTGATAACGCGGATCCATCGAGATTGGAACCGACGGCAACATGCATAATACGGGGTTACCAGGATGGTCGCTCAAGTAGCCAGTGGGATGGCTACTCAGGTTGTTACTAGGAAGCAACACTTGCGAACTGGGGCCGGATATGTTCTGGTCTTCCGTCCTGGTTTTCTTTCGGGGAATATACCTGTAATCCGGATGTTGCTTCTTGTGTTCGTCGCGGAGTTGGTGCGATATGTCGATGAACTCCTGTTTCGTTTCTGGCGGGAGCTTCATCCACTCTTCGCCCAGTTGTTTCGAGATCTCCGAATTGTGCATCTTTGGATTCTCTCTGGCGATCTCTTTGCGCCTCTCCCTGGACCACACCATGAACGAATTCATAGGTCGTTTGATATGCTTTTCCGGTGCAAGAGTCTGCTGTCTGACGTCATCCGTTATCGTATGTAAGTGAGGCAGGGAAGACGAATACGGCGGATATAATGGAATGTCCGAATTGTTGAAAATTGAATTGCTCGTTCCATGTTCCATGCTTTTTGCACCGATTTTTTCTCCTATTGAATGAAAATAACGTTCCTGTAAATGTTCTATCTTAAGTCAGGATAGCTTATCTTTATGAATCGATATAGGAAGCTTAACAGAGTGGAATTTAAGAATTCGGGCAACTGCTCAATAGAACAATTGCTTGATAATTATTGGACGAATTTCGCGTAGCTTTAGATTAATCCGAGCGAATGATTAAAAAAAATTTACCAAGATATGCCTTGCACAAATAATGCGGTCAACGTCTGCGGTCATCTCTTCGTTTTCGCCGTTCATTGCAGTAAGTTGGTGATAGCGAGTACATCATACAGTCATCATTTACGTAGTAGCTATTATCGAGGTTATTGCTAATATTAAAAATAATATGCCAATAGCTATAGACTGAAGAAAACTATAGAGCATGAAACGTGAGAGAGAATATTTTTTTAAATTTTGCTAGGATATTATATTTCTACTCGAATTAATTCTATACGAAATGACACGGGCTATTAATTCGAATCCAAAAACATATCAAGATGGTCAGGTTACCAACCTAATTATAATTAATTAATTAATTTTGAAGTTGACTTACGTAATGTGTGCTTCTTTTTTGGATTTTCTGCTTGATTTCCTATTCGATTTTTTATTACAACACTTTGCTGATAGTAACTTAAAATTTTACTCGAATTAATTCTATTCGAAATGACATGAACTATGAATTCAAATCCAAAAATATATCAAGATCGTCAGGAAATATAACAAGAAATCCAAAAATATATCAAGATCATCTGCCAATCTAATTATAATTAATTAATTAATTTTGAGTTGACTCACGTAATGTCTGTTCTGTTTTTCTGTATTTTTTTATTTTCTCCTGGATTCCTTGTTAGATTCTTTATCGCTGCACTACGCTGATAGTGACGACAGCTAATCCGAATCATTTGACTGTATTGTTGATCACGATATATTTCCCGTTGCTCACCTCGATGCCCATCCAATGTGGTGGATTTTATATTAGACGTAATAAGCTCGAAGCACGTGCTTCGAGCCTCGATTTTGCAAACGATCTTCAAGTCGAATTGTGTCGAATTGAATAGGGGCCTCGAAATGTTAAAATCCGTCACTGATTCGATCCGACTAGCACAGCACTCTGATATCTACTGACTTGCTCCGTCTGCTGTTCTATCCTTCTCTCTCTCTTTCCCTTGCTGTTTCAAAGTTCTCGTTGCATGGATGTTTCTCGAAGGTCGAAACCAACAACCCTTAGTGGGGGGCTCCCCCACTCGAGCAGGTTCAACCCCTCGTGCTCGATTGGTCGTCGCCACTCCGACACTCCGACTGCTTCGCGATGTATATCGCGCGCGCGGGCTGCAATTATTATTATCGATTACCTCGATATGATGAAGTACAAATAACGTGTGTATAGACCGGGGTCGTTATTATATATTGTCTGGGGAGCGGGGAATTCCGTTCGCCACCGCGAAGCGATAATTGTCGCGTGCGATTACTCTCGCGCACTTATTCTTATCAAGAAGGAAGAAGCATTTCCTTGGCCTCTCCTGCCTCTTCTCTCTCTCTCTCTCTCTCTTTTTCAACTTATCGAAAACTTGACCATTTCGGATTGAGACAATCTTGTTCCTCTAAGTACTCTTCTTTTCGTTCTATTTCTAATCCTATTCGGTACGTCAGACTAAAAACTACTTGTACTATTGTCAAAATGTTAATCAATGAAAATTGCTCTTTTTTGGATAGAGTTGTTAAACGATAATTTTTTTTTTTTTTTTTAGAAAGTTTGCTCTTTGAAAAGGAATATTCAAATAAGGTTAAAGAAAATAATAACGGACAAGTAAATTTTTGTTTCCTGCATTCATTTTGAAATATCCTTTTTCTCTCAGATTCAAGGCTATGAACCTTGTCTCTTGATTAATATATGGCTTAAACTTTCACTCGAAAAAACCTGGGATTTTCAACCTTTCTTTATATTAGGGAGGTATAACCTTTTTGGTTGCCTGAGCCGCATTGCGTGAAAAGAAATTTTCTTGGGCCGCATACAAAAAATGAAAAATAAAATATAGTAAATGTAACAAAACTTCCTTTATTTTTTTATATTTTTTATTATAAAAATATCGCTAAAAATCACATAATAATGTTAAAAGTTTACGATCTTGTGGGCCGCATTACTGGCTCTACTGGGCCGCATGCGGCCCGCGGGCCGTGGATTTTCGACCCTATTTATTTTACACATATATTTATTTTATACATACATGTAAGAAAGAGAAAGAGAGAGAGAGAGAGAGAGAGAGGGAGAGGGAGAGGGAGAGGGAAGGAGAGGAGAGCGGCCGCTTTCGTGAAACAATGCTGGGCGAAATCTGACGGTTACCCTCCTATGGGAAATCTGCGGGTACAATGCAAAAAATCCTCTCAACGATAGGGCACTTGGATTAGAGAATGAAAAGCGGCGAAAGGAGAGAGTACGCGCGCTGCCCCCTTTTCCCAATCTCGAACCATTCCTCCGTCCCTCGTCCTGGTCCATCCTCTCGCCTTTTCGATTCCCGGAGGACGTGCAGCCAACGAATAGACGACGTTCGCTTTCACGGCGAAGTTTACAATATTAGTGTGTTGTTTTGTGCTTCCCGTATTACGATTGCTATTCGAAATTCTCCCGCCGCCGCGATCGGAACACCCCTCGTTTTTCTCTCTCTTTATTATTTGATATTGCATTATCTTTTCGATGAACACTAAATATAAGTGATCTTATTTAAGATTCTGTTGTAAAAAAAAATTTTTTTAATCGAATCGAAACTCACGCGAATGAAACAATCTAGACTGGCGATAAAACAGAAAGAAGAAGTGATAGAATTGAAGTATGGGATTATTATTATTTTTTTTTTAATACATATTTGAATTTCAACGGGCTATAAGAGGCAAACGCGGATGGTAGAGTGCGTTAGTTTTTGATGAAAATTAATTTTTCATCGAAATAATTTGTTGTGCACAGGGCACAAATTTTCTTGGTCCGATACCAAGAAGTTAAATTAAATCTCATGTTCGAGATATTAATTTAAGTAAACCCTCCTGAAGAGTTATAGGCGAGAAAAAATATTTTTTTAAAGTCAATATATATTGTTATAAGGTCGAAATATTTCATCATCGATTTCGGTGCGATTCGGTGGATAAAAAAATGTCCAGGAAAAGCAAATCCGTCAGCTAATAATTTATTATCTCGCCGGGTTGCGCCACCCCGAAAAACAAAACCCACCCTCGTCGCGGCGTCGACAAAGGTTGACGGAAAGGAAAAACGAGGAGCGCATCTCTTCCGTCGCGGAAAAAATCCAGCGACGTGGTCGCCATTCCGTCGGCCTCTCCGCGAATATCTCGCGCACGCATACACATACACACACACACACACACACACACACAAACACACACAAAAATATATATATATATATACACACATGTGCGCGCATATACACACATTCTTGCCCGCATGCAGTCGGGTGCAAATTGGTATTGAAAAATCTCGAAGTCAATTAAAACTCGAGGCACAAAGGATTCGGCGAGACAAAATACCAATTATCTCATGTCCTCGCCCATCGTCCTCTCCCGCCCCCTCCTTTCCCTGCCCACGTCGACGAAGAGGTGGAGAAGGAGGGGATTGAAGGGGGAGGAGAGGGTGGGGGAGGGGGGTTCTTTCCCTTGCAAGAACTCAATTCCATTAGGCATTGAAGTGAGTAAAACGAGGATGGGCATCTATATAACGCATTCGCATCTCGCTTATCTACCTAATAAAGGTTTCTCCTCTTCCCACCCCCTCTCCCCTCCCCCTCCCTTTCCCCTCTTCTCGCCGCTTCGGCTTCTTCTACCCCTGTGCGGCACCCCCCGCGCAGTATAAAGCGTGCCCGTGAGGTGTCTGCGAGACAATCCCTTGGGATGACAATGCTTATCCCACGTATGAATGCTTCCTAGGTAATTTAAGTATAGCCCGTCCGATATATTGTCTCCTCTTCTCCTTCCTCTTCTCCGCGACACTCACGAGTTCCTCGTTCCATGCCCGTCCATGAAAATTGTTCGTCCTCGCGTTAATGATCGCTCTTAGAATTTATATCCCAGGTCCAAATCCAAAAGAGACGTAGAAATACAGAAGGACCGAGAGAAGCCCAGTGTTTGAAAATCCAATTATCTATTGATAAGAAAAATTCATCCGCTTGATAGACTGACATAAGCATACATATATATTTGTTTAAATATAAATTAGCGAGAAATAGACTTAAAGGCTTGGTCGCAAAATTCAGGATTCTATCTCGATGGTTCAATCGCGCGCGCGATATCGTATAAAAATCTATGCAAACTCGATAATTTCGCTTAGATAGCAATTAGTGATGACAATATGTGAGCTAATTAATAATCCTCTCGACACGAGACGTGTAACGTCTTCGCGCGCGAACCGTGTAATTCGGATGCGCGAGATTATCCGCGCAACGTTCCCGACACATTGATCCTGCAAATTAAATCGGTTGGTTGGCTGCTCGACTGACGGGGCGAGATGCGTTCAAGCCGGCAGAAACCGGCAGGAGCATGAAAGCTCCGTCCTGCGAGCTCGCAGCAGGTGGAGAGCGTCACGTTCGGCTGATTATGAGCGATCACGCGAAGGCAAGAGTGAGAGAACATGATGCGGAGGATGAAGCTTCATCCGCAATAATCGATTTCGGAGAATTTTGCAAGATTTTGAAATATCGTAAATTTAATATTTAAGATTCCTCAAAGATCCATCGCAGACTTAAAAAATTTACAGTTTCGAATAAGAAGGGGATCAAGTTCAATATGTAGTTAGAAATCCGAGTCGAATCCAATAATCAAATTTCATGTTCTCGAATTTGAATAAGAAATAATATTTTATGTATTGTACTTACGAAGTAATCGAATCTGGAACAGTTATATTCCAATTTTAGATTGAGTACCTGCACAAGGTTCGAAATAGTACTTGTAAGATACTTAATCCCATCGTTAATTTCGAGACTTTTCATGCCTCAAATAATCATATCGTTGAATTACTTGATAGAGACGCGTAAAAAAACTCAGCTAATATCTACAGATTTCTTATTTATATATAATTAATATATAAAATAATACAACATATAATGAAATAAACTTTCTGCATAGAATTTAAAAAAATAATAGATGATAGATATTTTTATTATTATTATTATTACAATTAACGCTCGTTGGGGACGCAGCTTAACGGGGTACAAGATAGAGAGAGGGAGGGCTCAGCGGGTTCAGGAAAGCCCGTGCGAGATCATGTGAGCACAACGGTGAGAGAGGGTAGGGAGGGATGGGGTGAGACGGGGAGGGAGGAGAGAAATCCGGATCTCCATCGCGGTGCCACGTCGCCACCCCGAAGAACACGCTCGAACGCGTTGCGTAATTAGCGACTGCCTCCCCGGTTTCGTAGGTGGGTGAGTGGTTGTATCCAGCGGTGTGGCAGGGATCGGGTGGACGCGGGAAAGAGGGCGGAGGGGCGAAAGAGAGCCCGGAAAGGGTCGGCGAAGTGCAACCCTCGGAATCCGTTCGTGCGACTTGCGCGCTGAAAACGTCGCCGCGTGCGTAAGGTACACGTGCGCGATCTACGGGGTGTTTCTTCCGCAAGATGAAGAAGAGTTTGGGGGGTGGGAAGAGGGAGGGGGCAGACGGGCCTCCGCGAGTCTCCGAGAATCCGAAAAGCGCGTTTGTGCGAGACGAATCCTCGAAGAGACGCATTTGAATCTTCGAAACTCGGTTTGCTCTCGGAACGTTTGTAATTCGGAGAAATTTATTATATATGAATTTTTTTTTTTTTTTTTTTTTTGCGCTTTTTGAGAACATTCTTTGCGAGGAAAGAATGCGGATCCGCCGGTCGATGTAATGCCATCAGCCAGTTCGAATCGTCTCTGTCGATGCGGAAACCAATGACGTCGTTGATACGTAACGCGCGGCCATTATCGGGGAAAATATCGTCCGGGCGTTTCTCGGAAAAGCTTCCGATTCAAGCGCATGCACGCCGAGTTGAGGGCGGATTAGTCGCCGATCTGATTTCTCCGAGTGGAGAAGGGGTTTTAGTCGAATTATGCGGCTCGTGGCGTCGACACTAATCCTTTCGAAAACACCCTATATAGGAGAAGAAGGTGGCGGGAGGAGAGGGGAGAGTGTAGGGGGTTGCGAGCGTCGTCGAGACGCAATTAATGCGGAAACCAGGCGCGGACTCTAGAGGGAGTTTCGAGAAGGGCATCGCCTATGCTGTGAGACGTAATGACTAATTGAGATTGGAAAGAGAAGAGCGGGCAGGAGAAGGGGAGGAAATGGGAGAATAGAAGGGGGTTAATACGAGCGTTGCGTGGTCACGGTAAAACGCGGGTTTTCTCTCTTTCTCTCTCTCTCTCTCTCTCCCTCCCTCTCTCTTCTTTTCTCTTGCCGAGACGGAATCTCTATAACCCTCCTTTACCACCATCTAGGACCTGTGACAAAGGATCACTCGCTTGCAGGCGTACCAATGGAATTATGAATTTCTCTTCTATCGAGACCTTCGGGGATTCTGCATGATTTTCCGCGCGTATATAATCGATCGCGAGTGTGTTTTTGCTCGCAAAGCGCACAAATTGCGGTTTTGCATGCAGAAATGAAACGTGTCCAAAGGATACGTTACGTTATGTCGATAGAAAAATTTATTCTTTCTTTCCTGCACTGATTTTCATATTCGTCTATGATTCGATCTCTTTATTACAGAGCACAAATGATACTTCTCGATGAAGGTTGATAAAACAACATTGCATTGGAGAAAAAATGGAAAATAAAATTTTCTTCCGTTTTGAATTTTGAATTAAAGCATAAGATTAATTTACAGACTATTGAGTTAAATTCTTGGTCTTTTTAGAAAATTCCAAAATGGATATATTTATATTTCACGTGATATACAAAAATATACGCTCTTATAATTTTCAACGCAACGAGCAAGATATGTGATTGAAATATGTATGTGCGATTATTAAAAAAGATGCGTCTTTTTTAGCCTCTGGATTATTTTTATCTTGTCTCAAAATTTCCAGAAAAGTTTTTCCGCGCTTGTATTCCAATCTGATCTGAACGATAATAATTAAATGCGTCACTTTGGGCAAACGAGCGAGTCATCGAGAATTCGCGGTTTTCACTTGCACACACACACACGCACACACATACACACACACGTACATCGATCCATGTTCCCAGAGACAGATGCGGATTGTCGCAAGACGAATCCGCGCGTTTCGGGAGTTACCAACCCCTCGACGAGGCGTCCTCGTCGTCGGCGTTTCCACCGAGTGTCTCCATTCCGCGCACCGGGCTCGTCAGAGAACATTAAGATAATTACTTTGCAGAGGCGGGATGCGGCACCATTGTCGCGTTACCGCCGTCGAGAATGGCATTACGCCATTGTCGGCGAAGAAAGCGCGCGCGCGCGCGCGCGAACTCGCTCGCTCGCTCGCTCTCGCTGCTTTGCGCGAGATGGTGCAGGAACGCGCTATTCTGTATATAACTCGCGGCGATAGCGTGGGTGGAAGGAGGTGGGAAGCGTTACGCTTCCGTCGAGGTGCCTTCGTTCCCATTCGAAGGGATGTTTTCCGACACACGAGAGCGAGGAGGGAAGCGAAGAGGCAGCGCGCCCGGGGTTGCTGCTCTCTCTCTCTCTCTCTCTCTCTCTCTCTCTCTCTCTCTCTCTCCCCCCCCCCCTCTCTCTCTCTCTCGTCGGCGACGCCATTAATGTAATTATTTCCATCGACTGTTCCGAAGCGCGGCCAAAGCGGGGAAAGCCGAGACTCCGATCGGCGCGGACTGCGACGATAAAAGGTATCTTCGTATCCTTCGGAATAATCAAATCGCGGTGACATCGCGATTTTTTTTTTGTGGACGAAAAAAGATTCCAAGGGTATCCGGACGACAAAATAGGAGGAGGGAATTGTCAAATGCAGGACATGGACACCTACAATACGTTGAATTAGGGGTTGAAATATGCTTTCAGAATATTCTTCTCCATGTCCTTACATAGAGCAAACTAAAGGGAGGTGAAGAACGTCGTAAATAGAAGCGTTGTTTTTTTAATACATTGAGAATTAAGCATTAAAATATATTTTAAAATCATAGATTTTTACATTGATCTTTAAATGTTAGAATAATAAAATTATAATTAAAGAAAAAAATTTGGACATGTATATTTGATTATGCATCAAATAAGGATTGCGATTAATTTCTATGCACAAATGTTCCGTGATGTTGAAAGAACGTCAAGTGACGATATCTCGCATTAATGAAACAGAAGCATACATTCGAAATCGCTGACTTCAGTGTATCAAATTGTAGGCTACACGTTTCTTTCGAAATGCTCTTCTAAATTTCAATGTGATCGTTCCAATTAGACTTCCTTTTATGATTATAATGAAGAGCGCGAGGAAAGGATGAATCATTCTTAAGTTTCAATTTTTAAAACTTCAAATCATGTCCTTCAAGGATACTTTGATTGAAGAGGATGGCTTCGGATTTGTGCCAAAGCCACGTGATTCCGTATCATCAAAATCACGCGAGATTGTCAGAAGGTATTGCAAGACCATTGTTACGTACATAGGGGAAAAAGTTTAGCTTATTTATAAGTATTAATTATTTTATTTGAAATTAATATTTCGTATCACAGTTAGACATTTTAGAAAAGCTATATGAAACATTTTCGCTTTAGCAAATTTGAGTAGAAATCTTTACAAGAATAAGCAAATCAAATAACTCGAAAATTTGCTTTCAATTTTTATTTAACCGATGACTTGAACATTACGCCTCACAGATACACTATGACGAATAAAAACAAGGGGATTGTTCGTTTGATATCTTGGGGTGCTAGTATTCAGTCGATCAAAATTCCCAATCGAGATGGAAAACTGGCTGATGTTGTTTTAGGATTTGATGATATGAATGGTATATAATACATATACATATATATATATTTTTTTTTTGTTTAAATAAACGTACATTTTTTGAAAACTTTAGATGCGTCTAATACTCAGCTATTTATATTTCAAGTTTGATTTTTCACCATCGTTGCTAATATAATTAGGGTATTTGAAGAACAGATATATGGGAAGCATCATCGGCCGCGTTGCCGATCGCATTCCGACGCATCTCAATATAAATTATCCTTCGACGATTAACGACGAGACTGAAAAGGATCATTTTAATGATGGCACGGTCGCGTTCGACAATGTTAATTGGCATTCGCAGATAGTGAACAATCAAGTGGTAGGATGTAACTTATTCTCTCTAAAACCGACCGCGAAAAATTATCGAAAATTATTGCGTATTATATTGCATTCTTTGACGAGGTGATGTCGCATTTGGGCCGAGACGAGGTCTATCCCGGTGACGTGTTAACGCAAATTAAGTACACCTGGACGGACGATAATCAGCTTCACATTAACATTCGCGCCACCAGCACAAAATCCACCGTCATCAATATCACTAATTACTGTTTATTCAATCTCGCCGGACACGTAAGAATTAAACGTAGAGCTTTAATTTCATCGAGAATGATAATTTTTATCTGGTAGAGAGGATTTCGAAATTCCTATTGAAAGAATTTTTCAATATACATATACAAAATAATATATTTGAATTATACTTTTTTTTTTACAGCTTTAAACTTTATAAATGTTTGGCAATGATTTTCTCAAATCAAAATAAATGTTAATTTGGAACTTTTGAACTTACAAAATAGAAATTTTATATTTATTTCCTTTTTCTAGCATTTATGTCATTTCAAAAAGCGGAGAATTAAAAGGGTACAATTTAAAAATTAGCAGTAGTCAGAAAATTTAGATTTAGAAGTTCAAATTTATTTTTTAATCGATATCATTTATTATTTAAATCTTCTTCTGAGACAGTATCAAAGTGGCTCGATTGTAGGGCACCAGTTCGAAGGAATTGAAAAAACATGTCCTCAGCGTCAATGCCGACAGTTGGATTTTCACGGACGTAAAGCATCACGTGCCAATCGGTATTATATCTCCGGTCGATTGTACGTCCCTCGAACTGCGTTTACCAGTTCAGTTGAATCAACGTCGATTATTCGACATACCGGGTGGCGGTTACAATCACAATCTGTTCATTAATAGTCCCAGTTGCTGGTGCTACCGTTTTCACGCACGGTAATCCCTTTAGCTTTATTCCGCTTTATTATCTACTTGCACATTTCTTCGATCAGTTTATTTCGCCGATGCATTAACACAGAATTTTGCATCCCACTTCCGGACGATTTCTGGAAGTCTACTCGAATCATCCTGGGTTACGAGTCTATACGGGCAATGAATTGCCGCATCCCGAATGCGTTTATCCTCCTGATTTGAAGGATCACGAATGGGGAGGCTGCCAGGATGCGCAAATTAATTCTTTAGAAACGGTAAGACTGAGTCGCGTTTTGAATCTGCTTCGGTGAAATAAATTTCTGTATTTAAAAGGCTTTAAGGTCTGAGCTTTTTTTTTCTAAAATTTATAATATTGTTACTTCTCTCTGAAAAACAAGACTTGAATATATTTTTCGAGAGTTATTGAAATTATTGCATATCTTGAACAGACGAAGAAAGTCGCGAAGAGGGAAGCGATGGAAATTTATGGTAAAGAAGGTATCCCTTACCGTCGCCATGGTGGCTTTGCTTTATCGCCCCAAAATTATCCTAGCGCTGTTAATGGCAAATATTTACCATCCTGCATGCTGCATCCCGGACAGATTTATGTGCACGATATGACTTACAAGTTCGGGGTGCTTTGCAAAGATTGAAGTCTTTTCCATCTCGATTTATCCTTCAATACTTGATTTTCTCTTTATATATAAAAAAAGAAATACATTTTTTAAGAATAAATTTTTGCGCTCCAAATTCTTAAATATAAAACAATAATTTGATTTATTTAAAATCGGCTATAAATACGACGGAAACGTAAAAGTATTTGAGGATTTAAAGCAAATGTTTTTCTATGAGAAAGAAACGGAAGCCGTTTTAAATAAACTTTATTCACATCCATATATATATATATATATATATATATATATATATATATATATATATAATACCAGTTCTGGCATGTTCTTTTTAGTATTATACATAATTAAAATAATTACTATGTGTAGGCACGAAGTAATAACGTATAATAAAGCGATCGTATATTTCGGCGATATATATACGAAATTTTCTTTAAAATTTCAGCGCAACACACACAAAATGTGTACTGATTTTGTATATGAAACTACATTCGTGCCGCATTTTCCTTCCGAGCTAAAATTTATAAATATATAAAGCTACATTTTTGTTTCTGTTTACACGTGCGTTCGCTCGCTTAAAGCTACGTATAATAATCTAGCGTTTGTACATCTCTAACGTGTTACTACTTCTAATCTAATCGTATTACGTAACAAGGCAGTAAATCGAGAGAACGCTTTCTTGACAACGCGCATAGAGTTGCTGGAGCAGCTCTCATTTCGGCTCTTATCAATGAATTGTCATAAAAATTCTTTTGACACGCGCGCGAATCGACATAAGTCAGAATTAATATAAAAATCTGACGACTATCGAAAAAGGTAAGGCACTCGATTGATTTACGTTGGCAGTGTAGATGTATCGAAGATATTGTAGATAAACTGGCAGTCGTAAAAAAATGTTATTTCTTGTAAATAAAACATTTATTATCTGGCAGTTAAATAATGCGATTTATGCGCGAGTGAACACAAAAGATTAAGGCGCTCAACGTTCTTCTGTATTTCGAATCACGTTGCGGTCATTTTAAAAAATTAGCTCAACGGAAGACGTATATCCTGTTGTTGTTGTTTTTTTTTTTTTTTTATAGACCGTTCTCCGTAATTCGCGCCCCTTCCACATTTGGTTGGCATTTCCGGTGCTCTTAATACTTTACCGTAGCTTGAAATATAATAATTCGCAAAGAATTGACTAAAGAAAAAGCGTAACGCGCAGTGTCGGGCAGTGTTTTCTCACGCAATTCGATTATCCTCGATCCTTTCATTCATCTCATTCCACGACTATGAGATGGACTGTGAGTGTCAGCGGTTTCTCCCATTCCGTTCTCGTCGCCGTCGCATTTTCGGGACGACCGTGGATCACTATGTGAAATTCGCCGGGATTTTTCAGCCGGTGCCGAAAGTGCAAGGCGGAAACGCCGTGTTCCCTGACGATCTCGAAGTCTCCGTCATTGTTGCCCCGCGCAATAGTGTAATTCATGTCCTCGCCCTGCGAGATGACAATAAAATTGCAACTCGTTTTAAATTGGAATTATTCAAGTCAGGAATTTTTGCAAAATCAGGCATGAAAAGGGCTAATAAGAGCCAGGAGCAGATATTAGGCGCAACAAAAACTTGTCTTTAAATTCTTCTCTAATTATCTTGAATGTCTTGATGGTCGAAAGAAAGGACCGAAACGTTCAAGATAATTAGAGAAGAATTTAAACGACAAGTTTGTTGCCTGGTTCTTATTAGCCCTTTTCATCCCTGATTTTGTATTTGTATATCAGAGCCTTTTTGATTTATTCAAGAATTTTTATCAAGACAAGATCTTAGCTTAAAATTATCTGAAATTTCTTTTGACGAAAATTACCTTGATGGCGGATTGCAGTTTAATGATCCGTGTGCGATGCCTCGTTTGGCGCAGATTGATCTTAAGCGCGTGCTCCATTCCATGATGATGCCTTCTCGACCTAGAGTTTCGACGTTTCTTCATTATTCTGTTTCTTCTCGTCTTCGTCTCTTCGCTCGCAAATCTATTTCTAGTGCCTCTTCTGTGTCGTCCATTTCCGTTTATCTAATTCGAGAGAAGACCCGTGTTATCTCACTTATTCCACGATCGAGAAAGCAGACGTGATATACAAACCTTGCAGGAGAAACATCCTTCCGTGGAAATCGTCTTGTCGTCGGCCGACGGTATGTGATAAGAATCAGGATTGATCTGGAAGGTCGGCACGTTGCCGATATCTTCATCGTAGCGCCCTTGAGACAAGGGATTAATGGTAGACAGACAGTGACCCTGCAGAAATTTTTTAATATAAATAGTCCTACATTTTTCTTCATTTTTAACGCGGCTAGTTTCGTTTTCTTAAATTAACGTGCAATACGATTGAAGAACGAACCTGTCCTATTCGCTGATAACCGGTAGGACAGCCGCAAATAAATCCGCTGCCTCCGTTAGGAGTGCATCCGAAGGCGCAGGGACTGCCGAAACATCCGACACTTACCTTGGAAGAGAAAGAAAGATATAAAGTAAAAAAGAATAATTGTGTTTCTAAGAAATATGATTAGAGCGAAAGGATTTAACGGATTCTCGCGAATGTCATACCTGCACGCAGATCGCCAGATTGTTATCGAATTGATAACCGTCCGGACAACCGCATTTGTAACCCCCAATTGTATTAATGCACGTACTGTCTCCGCAGGGCGATGCGTTGCATTCATTCTCGTCTATGCACTGATTGTAATACAGATGCTGAACAAAGCCATCCGGGCATCCGCAGCGGTAACTGCCCATAAAGTTCTAAAATCAACCAAGTATACTAAATAACAATATTTTTAAAAGAAAGCATTAGTCTTTTTTTTCAAAACAAAATTCCTAGTAAAAATACCTACTAAATGATAGTTAGACAATGATAATTCATTACCTGGCAACCATGCTCACAACTAGTATCGTCGGCGCATTCATTATGATCGGTGCAAAAACGTCCAGTATGATCCAGCTTAAAGCCTCTAGGACAGATGCATTGAAAGCTTCCCAGAGTGTTAATGCACTTTCCAGGTTTCGGGCAGACACCCGGTTGCTCGCATTCGTTTATATCTGGAAAGAAATTATGAGGATACACGAAGATACACGAGGCTCTACGAGGAGCGCACAGAAGATTATTTCGTAATCGCGGATAACGAAAAATATATCCAAATATATATTTATATATTAATTGCTGTTACAATTAAACAAAAAGAAGAGAAATTGAGAGATTGGTAGGCAGACCGTGGCATGCGTCTCCTTGTTGATTGTAGCCTTCCTGGCAGCCGCAAGTGTAACTTCCTGGTGTGTTTATGCAGTTCTGCTGGCACAAGTGATTCCCGGTCGCGCATTCGTCCAGGTCCCTACAGCTGATTCCGTCGGGATTCAAGATAAAACCGGACGGGCACGAGCAGATGAAACTGCCCTCGGTGTTTTGACAGTTGAACTTGCACGGCTTCGGCGTTAACTCGCATTCGTTGATGTCTGCGCGATTCCGCATAGTTTCAGTTTTTTTTTTTTTTTTTCAGTTTTCGTTAATAATCATCACGTATCTCACGAATCGGAGAGGAGAGCTTACCGATACATTGAATGCCAGACTTGTCGGCCTTGTAGCCTTTGTTGCAGATGCATCTGTAGGAGCCTAGAGTGTTGATGCACAGACCGTTTCTGCAAAGATCGGGGATGGTCTTGCACTCGTCGATGTCTGAAAATTTATATCGATAAAGAGCGAGACTGTCGATCAACTATAGAGATACGAATAGATAAGAAGATGGATAAAAAAAATATCGCAATGTACCTTGCCCGTTGACGGAGAATCCTTTGTCCAGACAGAGCTCGTTGTAATTGTCGGAATCCCTCGACGGACAGATCTCACAATGTGACCCCCATGCGGCTCCCATGGTGCAGCAACAGTCCGCCTTGGTGACAGTTCGCAATTCCGATGTTCTGGCGGTGCATCGGCCGCCGATTGTTTGCAGGAAACAATAGCCGACCCTTCGGTCTAATTATGCAGAAACATAAGACTGTGTGACGCTATAGCTAATATTTTTATTTATTAATCTAATTATGCGCGCTTCTCATACCGATACACGACTTCCCGTCCAAGCTCTGCTCGAAACCGTCGTGACATAGACACTGATAGCTCCCCTCCAGGTTGACGCAACGACCATGCTGACAGAGACCGGAATTAATGGCGCACTCGTTGATATCCTTGCACTCGTCCGCCATTCCTATCTTCTGGTAGCCAGGCGGACAGATGCATATGAAGGTGCCGATGAGATTCTTGCACTGGAATCTGCAGTCGTTCGCCGGCGTGGCGCATTCGTCGACATCTGGAAATTTCATTTATACAGCGCGCAGAATTGACAGTTTCAATTTAATTTTAATTTGAATCGCGACATTCCACAGCAGAATTTCGCTCTATGAGATATATAGAATTGGATTCAATATTTTAATAGAGCATGTTTTTTTTTTTTTTTTTTTTTTTAATTACCTACGCAATGGCGGCCGTCGGGCGCCAGAGTGTAACCATACGGGCAGATGCAGCGGAAAGAGCCCGGCGCGTTGTGACACCGGAAGGCGCACTGATTGCCCATCTCCAGGCACTCGTTCACGTCCTCGCAGACCTGATTGACACCGGGTGCGTAACCGTCGTTGCACGAGCACTCGAAACCGCCGTCGATGTTGCGGCAGGTGCCGTTGCCGCAGATGCTCTGCACGCCCAGGCACTCGTTGTGATCCACGCAACGTCTCCCGGTCTCGTCCAAGACGTATCCTGTCGGACACTCGCATCGGAATGAGCCGTCCGTGTTGATGCATTCGCCGCCGAGGCAGGCGTCAGGCATGAAGAGACACTCGTTCAGGTCGATCCCGGTGTCGTCCCGTCCCGGCCCTTCCGGGCACAGCCTCCTGAATTCCTCTGGATAAACGAGATTTTATATATCTTTCTTTCTGTATATATTTTATATCTTCTGTACATAAATTATATAGTTATGATGCAAACAATTTTTCTGATATATAAAAAAAAAAAAAGAAAATTCGCACAACAGATTCGCGATAAAAAAATTCTATAATTAATTCTATGCTAATTAAATTAATTTTCTAATAAAATTAAATTCAGTAATTGTTGTTGAGAGAACTAGGGATGGGATCAAGTTCAATGTGTGCTTAAAAATTCGAGTCGAATTTAATAATCAAGTTTCACTTTTTAGGATTTTAATTTAATCCCATCACTAAAGAGAACTAATATTTTTGAGAGGATATCCTTTACCGCTATCTTCCGGCGGACATTGCTCGCAGTAGCGGCCCCAAGCCTTGCCCATCGTGCAGCAACAATGCTTCTTGGTCATCCCACCCTCTCGCGGGAGGGTGCACTGATTTCGCCTGTAGCTGTCGTAGCATTGCTCTTCCCTCACGTCGATGCACCTGAGCGAGTTCGGTTTTTCGCTCAACTGATATCCGACCGGACACTCGCAGATCACACCGCCTTCCGTGTTGATGCACCGACCGTTTTCGCAAATATCTCGCGTCTCCATGCATTCATCCACGTCTGCAGGATGATTGAACGAAATGTAAATCGTATTAGCAAGAGCTATGTAGAGATATGAGATAATGAATATGGTTTTTATGTAAAGCTTTAAACGAACCGACGCATCTTTTTCTGGTGTGATCCAGCTCGTATCCCGGTGGACAGCTACATATATAGGATCCCATCAGGTTCTGACATTTTCCGGGCGACGGACATAATCCCGGTATCTGCAACAATTCGAAAATATTAATTTTAGAAGAGCGCGCTGAGACACGTAAACATAGATTTGTGTAAAAATATTGATGGATTAAATATTTTTAATTCGTTCGTCATTTTTTGAAAGTTTTCGAAAAATGTTTTTTGTCCGAATCTACAGGACGTACCTCGTGACATTCGTCGATGTCGCGACAGTGCTGACTATCTTGAGCCAATACGTAACCATCCGCGCATTCACAGACAAAGCCGCCGATCGTGTTTCGGCATCGACCGTTGCGGCATAAAAACGGCATTATTCGACACTCGTTGATGTCTGAAACGAGTTTGTATAATTGAGATACACAACAGAGAGACCAATATTTATTAAATATATTTATATCAAAAAATTGCAACATCATTAAAAAGATTAATCTTTTTAAAATCGAGAACATAGCTGTCAACCCACCCGCGCAATCGTTATTCGGACTGAGTTTGAATCCCTGATAACACTGGCATTTATAAGAGCCCAGGGTGTTGATACAAGTGCCGTTGTTGCATATATTCGGATTGCGCTGGCACTCGTCGATGTCGACGCAGTTGTCTCGGTCGCGAGTCAACGAGAACCCGGCATGGCAGACGCACTGGAAGCTACCTTGCAGATTGCTACACGCGCCGTTGCTGCAAATACCTGGTCGCTCGTAACACTCGTCAATGTCGACGCAATCGCGCTGGCCGGGACCGAGTTTGTAACCAGCCGGACACACGCACTCGAAATAGCCCTGCTGATTAATACACTGCGCGTTTCCGCTACAGGGATTCGGTATCTAAAAAAAAAAAAAAAAAAAAGTAGAAGTAATGGAGTATTATTCGATACTATCATCAAAATATATAATATCGGCAACTATTTATATACTTTATCATGATCGAATGTTGCTTTTAAATATCGAGGAAAAATGAGTTGGAGACCTTTTTTTTTAGCTAAATTAAAATTTTTTAAATTTTGTTGAAAGTCGCACCTGTAGATAGTGAATATATATAAATGAAATATTATTTCTTATGAGTATTAGTCGAATCCTAGAAAATGAAACTTGATTATTGGATTCGACTCGGATTTGTAAGTACATATTGAACTTGATTCCATCTCTACCTGCAGACATTCGTTCTCGTCGATGCATTGATGAGAGTCCTGGTCGTAAACGTAGCCGCGCTCGCACTGACACTCGAAGCTACCGGGTGTGTTCATGCAACGGCCGTGGGTGCACATGGTCGGCATCAGGGCGCATTCGTCGATCTCCTCCGAGTGATTCGTGATCGGGTTCATGATCTGACCCGGCACCAGTCCGCACAGAATCTCGTGTTCGCCTGCGGAAGGAACCGTAACGATTGTTATCCCGAGATATCTCGAGAAATATCATTCGAATATATCACTCACGAGTTCTCTCGCCGGGACATTTCTCGCATAGACCGCCCCACGCGGCCCCCATAGAACAGCAGCACAACATTTTTGTCTGCGGCTGCACCATGGGATTGAGACAGTGTCCAGAATCGTAGGTGAGGTAGCAGGCCTCCTTCCTCATATCGACGCATTCCTCTAAGAAGACAAACATGTCACAATTATGTCTTATATATAATTTCGAGAGAGAGAGAGAGAGAGATTTAAAATTTAATTTTATATATTTATATCACACAATTTTTTCTCGCGTTAATATAGCGTTACCAAGTGATTGCGTTATAAATTCAACGATAATGAAATGAAGTGAATATTGAATAAATATTTTTTCTCTTAAATTTTCTCTTATATTTGGCTGTGTATATACTGACTTCCTCCAGGCATCGCCATGTATCCCTCGGGACATTCGCAATGATATTTTCCTTGGTCGTTGATGCAGTATCCAACGCCGCATATTCGTGGATGTAGCGCGCATTCGTTTATGTCTGCAATAATTTTTTTTTTCAAATAGCTAACTAAAATGCGAACGATAATCCGGGAAATTTAAAATTTAAAAGAAGAATTTAAAATTTATATAAGAGAGGGAGAGTATGTAGCGGATGTAGGAATTATAAATTATATAAATTGGAGCATAGAATTTCCGGATCGTTTGTTTCTATTACCGATACAGCTGGTCTTGGAATCATCCAGGATGAAGCCTTCGTTGCACGAGCACATGAAGCTACCGAACGTGTTAGTGCAGTGTCCGTTCTGACAGATGTTCTCGTGCTCCTCGCATTCGTTGATGTCCTCCAGAATGACGGTCACACGATTCGGCCTGTATCCCGGCCCGCTAGGACACAATTGATCGTATTCCTTCGTGCCGGCTCGCGGACATTCCTCGCAACGGTTGCCCCAAGCGGTGCCGATGCTGCAGCAACACGTCGCCTTTGTCACCGACGACGCTACTTCAAAGACGCACTGGGGCTTTCCGGTGCCGTGCTCGTAGCCCGTGAAGCAAAGGGACTCGCGTCTATCTGTGTGAGCGATAGTAAATCAGAAATAGACAAAAAAAAAAAGAGTATTTGGAAGAGATAAAAATATATTTACGTAAGTTCTTTTACCAGATTTCCAAAAATTGATAAATCTCTCCGATTTTAAGGTAGTTATATCGCGACAGTATTAGTCAAAAACAAGGGTCACTGCAAATGGTGCAAGAAAAACTCTATTTATTTATCGAAAACATTTCACTAAGCTTGTACTATTATTAATCTATTCTGCATGGTATTATCAATCTGGCATTTATTTCATGCATATTATATGTTTCTATAATATTTAAAAAGTTTGCATCAGTCAACTTCTAAAACGTCATAAGGTGTTGCTACTCATTGTAAATTTATTCCTTCCAACATCAGACAAGGCAAAATCGTTTATCCTTTATTTAGTAGGGCAATTCCACGTCAAACAAGAAATGACCTCGTATTTTTTAAATCAATCGAAACTTTTTTCACGTGAAATATACGTGAAATATACGTGAAATATATATAAAATAAGGAGATACGTATTTTTGTATTTGTCTGAAATATTTTTTTTGCAGAAGTTACAAACAACAAAATTTTCGTGAAAAATGAAATATACATATGTATATAGTTGTCAAATTTAAAAATTAATATCTCTGGTTATATTTGTCGTAGAGAAATTTTCAAAAATGCATTTTAAAGCTAAGGAAACAACCTTTTCTATAAAAATAGTTTATGTTACAAGAAATTACTAATTACAATTGTTATAAATAATTGAAATGTTTAATAATTTTTTTCATCAAAAAGTACACTTTGAAAATTTTTGAAATAATGCTATTTCATTCTCCATTTCATTCTGAAAGTGTACATATTTGTTATTTTATGGAGAATTGAGAGATTCTATTTTTTATATATTTTTAATGAATGAGGCGTCGCGCCGTGCTCGCGTCACTGGCTCGACCAAGTAGTATACGCGGCGCGCCATAGCGCATAGCATACTACTTGGTCGAGCCAGTGACGCGGCACAACGTGGCGCCTCATTCATTAAAAATATATAAAAAATAGAATCTCGCGATTCTCCATAAAATAACAAATATGTACACTTTTAGAATGAAATGGAGAATGAAATAGCATTATTTCAAAAATTTCAAAGTGTACTTTTTGGTGAAAAAAATTATTAAATATTTCAATTATTTATAACAATTGTAATTAGCAATTTCTTGTAACTTAAACTATTTTTTAAAAACAGGTTGTTTCCTTAGCTTTAAAATGCATTTTTGAAAATTTCTCTACGATAAATATAACCAGAGATATTAATTTTTGAAGTTGACAACTTCTTCATTTTTCACGAAAATTTTGTTGTTTATAACTTTTGCAAAAAAAATATTTCAGGCAAATACAAAAATACGTATCTCCTTATTTTATGTATATTTCACGTGAAAAAAGTTTCGTTTGATTTAAAAAATACAAAGTCAAAAAAGGTCGATTTTTATCCAATTTGACGTGGAATATCTTTAAATTTAGTTGGAAAACGGTTTAAAAATTTTTGGAAATGTTTTGTTGCTTTATTTTAAAATCATTTTTCATTAAAATTGTAAGAAGCGTTTTTTTAAGGCGAAAGTATGAGTTGACACCATCCTATTACAAACCAGGGTAGGGTATATAATCGAAAATTCAAAAGTCATTATCTCTTGTTTTATGTGGTCAATAATTTTTTAATTTTTGTCGTTCTCTTCAGGAGACTTTAAATAATAATTACTAAAAATTTCAAAAATATCATGAGAAGTGCCTATTGCGATACAACTATCTTAAATGCATCAAAAAATTACTAGAATTCCGAAATCTAGAATCTGAAATGATTCTACCTACCAACGCAAGCATTCCCGGCTTCCACCAGATCGTGATGCGGCGGGCATCTGCAGATATATTTCCCTTGCGTGTTGATGCAAGTGCCGTACTGGCAGGATTGCGGGCTCTCGCATTCGTCCACGTCGGTGCAATTGCCGCCGGAATTATCCAGTTTGTAGCCCTCGTTGCACTCGCAGCGGAACATGCCGAAGATGTTTTCGCAGCGGCCGTAGACGCATAGATTGTTGAACATCTCGCATTCGTTAATATCCACGCACGCCTGCTCGCTACGCTCGTCCGGATGCATGAAGCCCATTTCGCACTCGCAGCGATACGCGCCCGGATAATTCAGACAGTGTCCGTTTTCGCAAAGCGTGCTGTCCTCCGCGCACTCGTCGATGTCCTTGCAGCTGTATCCGTCGCCGCGAAAACCGGCGTCGCACACGCACTGCGAAGAAGCATCGTCGATCAAGCATTAAAATTTAAATAACCTGACCGTGCGAACGTTTATAGTTGAACAGTGAGCCGCGATGAACGAATCGCGATAGTCTTCGAGGAAAAAAACAAACCTTGAAGGAACCTTCGGTGTTGATGCAGTGCGCATTGGAGTCGCAGCCGCCGTTGTTGGTAGAGCATTCGTTGATATCCCAGCACTCGATCCCGTTTCCGGTGAAACCATCGTGGCACGTGCATACGTACGAGCCCTGGGTGTTCTGGCACTCGGCGAACTCGCTGCAGGAGTAGGCGTTCAGTCGGCATTCGTCGTCGTCGGTGCACGCCGATCCTTCAGCTGGCTTCACCGAGTAACCTTCCTCGCAACGGCAGTTGAAGGAGCCGATCGTGTTGTAGCACTCGCCGTATCCGCATATCTGCGGCTGCATCACGCACTCGTCGACGTCTATGACAGTTTAATAATATTGTATATAGATGTTTATATATATATATATATATATATATATAAATATATATAAATTCAATATAACAGTAATGTGAATATGAGGAGAATTTACCTATACAGGATATACCGTCTCTTCCGGGCAGCAGACCGTTCGTGCAGTTGCACGCGTAGCCACCCGGTACATTCCTGCATTTACCCCCGTTGCAGATTCGAGGATTCTCCTTGCATTCGTCCACGTCCATGCAGGTACGACCGTCCAGGTTCAAAGCGTAGCCGGTGCTGTCAGAAATATAAGAAATTATTCTTTTTATTATCCTCGAGATTTTAATCGTGAATATATACGAGGAAGAGCTTTAAATTAACGTTAAGCATAGATTTCCTAAGAGAAAACATCCGAGAAAGGTATGAATGATCCTTCACCGGCAGGAGCAGGAGAAGCTGCCCGGCGTGTTCAGACAAATGTCCTCGCAACCGCCGTTGCTGATCGCGCACTCGTTAATGTCCTCGCAGTGGGACCTGAGGCCCGTTTGCTGATAACCGTCGTCGCAGATGCACTGATAAGTGCCCATCATGTTCTCGCAAACGCCGTTCGAGCATATACCGCTGGTTCTCGAGCACTCGTCGATGTCCTTGCAGGACTGCTTGTCGGGGCCCAGCTCGTGCCCCGGGGGGCACTGACAGCTGAAGCTCCCTTCGGTGTTAACGCAAGTACCGCCGCGACACAGACCCGGCGTCTCCTCGCATTCGTCTATGTCTGAAGAGAGAGAGATATATTTTACGTTATCCCGAAAAAAAATTTAAATTTAAAATATATTTTAATGAAACTTTTTTCTATACCCATGCAAATCTTCATGATGTCGCTGCTACGATAACCGGGGGTGCAGTCGCACTGGAAATTGCCGGGAGTATTTCTGCAGGTGCCGTTACCGCAAACGCCACGCATGATCTCGCATTCGTCGATATCTGTATACACAATTAAGAGTTCAATTATTAATTTAATTTTTAATTATTATTTAAAAATTAACAATTATTAATTAAGTGACAATTAATTATTAATTATTAATTAATTGCTCTCGATTTGCGCCTTATTTTTTTTGAAATCTTCAAGGAACAATTTTTCTCTAAAATCCAAAAACCGTGTGAATTTCGAAAGACCCGGGAATTTTTTGAGATATTACCTACCGTTGCACTTGATGCCATGCTCATCGAGCGCGAAGCCCTGATTGCATCTACAGCTATAACTGCCGATCGTGTTTTTGCATCTGCCGTTCAGACACATTCCCGGAAACTCGACGCACTCGTTAATATCCTGACGCTCGGTGAAGCCGTCCCCCCGTGGGCACAGTTCCGCGTGTGCCCGCGTGCCCGTCTTGGGGCACAGCTCGCACCTCTCGCTGCCCCAGGCACGACCCACGGAGCAACAGCAGAGGCTTTTGGAGAAATGGCCGTCTACAGGATTGGTGCACTGGCCGTGGCGATAATCCAGGAAGCACGCTTCCTGTCTAGTGTCGATACAAGTGGTGTCTAAAAAACCAGGAAAAAAATGAGAGTCGAGAAGCTGGAAAAATATCTGTTCTATCATTCAAAAAAATATATATATATATTTTTATTTTTGGAAGAAACAGAGAGAGAGAGAGAGAGAGAGCAGGGGGGTATCTGTGTGATGATTCGTCAACAACTAGCTTACGTGTCGCGTCCAGGGTAAGACCGGGTGGACACTCGCAACGGTACGAGCCGTCCGTATTAACGCAGGTGCCGCCGCCCTTGCAGATCCCGCTGTTGAGCTCGCACTCGTTGATGTCGGCACAATCTTTGCCGTCCACCTTCGCGTAACCTTTGGAACACTCGCAGAGGGCATGCTCGCAAATCTCGCACGGGCTGCCCCAGGCTACCCCGACCGAGCAGCAGCACTCGGAACGTAGAGCCAGTCTCGGCAAATTATTTTCGCATCGACCGTCCACCATCTTGGTCCAGCACGAACCCTTCCGATTGTCTGAAAGCAAGGAAAGTCGGGAAGAAGGGTCTATCTTCATCTATATTTATCTTATTATTTGTGTCTATCTACGGGGAGCGATTATTCCGCTCTCATTTAGAACGGAAAGTTTAGAAGAATTTGGAAGAAATTAATTGCTACCTCGGCAGATGTAGCCGGTGTTATCGAGAACGTAACCCGGCGAGCACTCGCATTCATAAGCTCCCAGAGTATTGATGCATACGCCGTTGAAACACACGTCCGGTCCTAACTCCTCGCACTCGTCCACGTCCTCGCACATCTGATTCTGCGTGTTGTATCTCATGCCCGTCGGGCAAATGCACTGCGAGTGAGATCAATCGCGGTTACGGTACATTATCAAAATTAATTTGAAACCCGTAGATTAACGTGTCGAGAAAAATCGAGGACTCTCAGGTAATTAATATACTTGATAAATAAAATTCGCTTGCCTGGAAGCTACCGGGTGTGTTTCGACACTGACCGCCGCTGCACAAAGAATCCTCTAGCTCGCACTCGTTGATGTCGCTGCATATCTTTCCCGTCGCATCGACCTCGTATCCATTGTCGCAGATGCACCGATACGTTCCCATAAGATTCTCGCATCCGCCATTGATGCAGATATTGGGGTTCTGCGCGCACTCGTTGATGTCTGTTAATAATATTCGTTAATTCGCGTTAAAATTATTTACCGAATCAAAACTAAGTCGGGAAGATCTCGACTTTACATTTCAGAATGTTGAATTGTTTCGAAAAATTTATGGACTCTGAATTTTTTAAACTTTTAAAATACTATAGCTTTTTTTTTTTTTCCTCAAAACGTCAAAGAGAGCTCGAATTGTCGAGCAAAGCGTCCGTTTACTTACCATCGCCGTTGTAAGTCATTCCAGCACCGTGAGGGCACAAGGCTTCGAATTCTGGGGTGCTCGGAAGCGGGCAGGGTTGACAAGTGCTACCCCAGCCTAAGGGTTGGCCCAGAATCACCGTGCAACAACAACAGCTGGACTTTGTCACGGCGATTGAGGTCGGATTGGAGCACTGGCCGTCTCTGTACTGCGAATAGCACAGATCTCTTCTCGTATCTGACCAGCGCAGAATCGTCCGATAGAAATTCAATTTTTCGTTAAACAAAATTAACTCCAATTTTTCGTCGAACAATTTAAACAAGTAGATATTCAATTATTTATTGTAAAATAAATTATTTTAGAGTGAATTATATAAGCGAGAGCTTTTTCATTTTTTGATAAAATAATTAGTCAATTTTTCCTTGAAAAACATTTTTAAAAAATTGTGCTAAGTTATTAAAAATGCAGCATTAATAAAAATATTCTAAAAAAATAATAGTATATAAAAATATTCTAAAAAAGTAACAACAGCATGTATAAAAGAATTTTATTTTTCAAATAGATATCTTAATTTAACAAAAAAGAGTATGGAACATATTTAGAACATAAGTAGTACGTATGTAACATATATAGAAAATAAGTAGTACGAACCTAAACAGGATCTGCCGTCGGGACCTAAATTGAATCCCGGATGACACTCGCATTGAAAATTGCCTAATGTGTTGATGCAGCGCCCATTTTGACAGGGTGAACTGATGCACTCGTCGATATCTTGCGGGACAAATAATAACGAATAATTATTATATATAAAAATAATTTGTTCTCTATATTTTTTTCACAATACTCAATTTTTTTAATTTTATACAATTTGGAATAATTTTAATTCGACCGTGCAAAATCCTCAAGAGCTCAATTAAATATTTAAATTTTCTGGAAAACTGTAAATTATTTTCGTTAATTATATCGATGAAATCAATACCGATGCAGTGGCTCTGATCGGGGCCGATCCTGAAACCGGAGTCGCAGACGCATTTGAAAGAGCCCTCCATGTTGACGCACTTGCCATGCTCGCACATTCCGCTGGTGGAACACTCGTCCATATCCACACAGAAAGTGCTGTCTCTCGAAGGAGTGAAGCCCGATTGACAAATACAATGATAGGATCCCGGCGTGTTCTCACAACGGCCGTTTAGACAGATTCGCGGATTTTCCACACACTCGTTGATGTCTGAAATAAAAAATTCGGACGAATCGTTATCATATGTATATATTAGAAACATCTTTCACAGAAATATTCTTTCTTGACTACAGATATTTTAAATATATCGATAATTCGCAAAATATATTTCCGAAATTACTGACAAACTCTTCGCAACTTCTCTATAAAGTAATGCCAATGTAACGTTTCGTTTTGCATTATATTTTTCACCTATACAAGTGTTCCTCGTCGGCGACAACGTGTAACCGTCGTTGCATTCGCACTTGAAGGACCCGTTCATGTTGATGCAATGTCCGTTGGTGCACATTCCGGTGTCTTGGCATTCGTCGTGATCTAAAAAGATATCGGTATCGGTATATATAATATTCCGTAGAATCTACCTTCGTCCTTCGTCCAGAAAGAGTAACCGGTTACCGGTGCAGTATCTGCCCTCGCCGGAAACGACGAAGCCGGGCGGGCAGTCGCAGGCGAAGCTGCCGAGATGATTGTGACAGATTCCGCCCTGGCAATAACCCAACAGACACTCGTCCACGTCCTCGCATCTGCCGCCGGGCTTCCTCGTGAATCCCGGATAGCACTCGCATTCGTAGCCTTCTTTGGTGTCGACGCACTTGCCGTCGCCGCAGATGTCCGGTCGCAGAACGCACTCGTTCACCTCGGTGATCGACTGCAGTTGCGAGCAAAGCCTGTTGTAATCGTCTACAATTGAGTAATAACGTGGATCCTGTAGAATTGCCAGTCGCCGTAAAAGTGCTCGCTTTTATTCCAGCTCGTTTTCGTCCATTATTTCTCTCGCGAGTCTGGAGTCTCTCTCTCTCTCTCTCTCTCTCTCTCTCTCGAGGAATTCAACGAGACTTTATTTTTTTCAAACTATCTCGAAATTCACGATGAATGATTTAGAATCCGCGTTCGAAACTTTACGGATCGGACTAAGATTGAATTTAATTTAATACTGTCAAGGAAGATGACGTTATCGCTTAATTGGATTAATTTTTTTCCCCCTGATAACGTGTACGTACCGCTGCCAGGATTGGGACAGATGAAGCATTCGTCGCCCCATCCTCGACCCATGTTTTTGCCGCAGCAACAATCCTTCTTGCTCAATCTCATCGCCAGCCGATTCTTGCACTGCCCGTTACGATTTACCGCTGTGTAACACAATCCCTGTCTGCCATCTGCCGAGAAATAATTGGCCAATTAAAATTCATAGAAAGAGAGGCAAAGGAATATAAAACGATATCTGCGAGAAATTATATAAAATAAAAATACAAGAATTTATTAAAACTAGTAGGGAAGAAGATATTAGATTTCATTATTTTATTTATCATATTGTATTCACCGATGCAATATTTCCGGTCTTGGCTTTGTATGAATCCAGGATTACAATGGCAGTAATAACCGCCACTCGTGTTTATGCATCGGCCATCGGCGCAAATGCCTTCCTCCTGACACTCGTCCCTGTCCTTGCATTCGTTGGTATCGAGGTCTCTCGCCTGTCCCTCGGGACACTCGCACGTGAACGAACCGGGGGTGTTTAAGCACTTTCCGCCCTGGCAGAGTCCGGGAATCGAGTCGCACTCGTCGATATCTGAAGAGGATAATTTCACCATCCTATACTTGTTATTTCTATTAAATTAAATGGTTATAATTATATAGAAGGCGAAACGCAGTACCGATGCATTGACCCTGCTTGGTCTTCAGATAACCCTGGTCGCAATCCAGCCTAGCAGGGCATCTCTCGCAAGGGTGGCCCCAGCCCTTGCCGACGGTCGCGCAGCACAATTGCCGCGTGCAAATCACGTTCGCAAGACTCGCCAAGCATTGGTCGTTTCTCACTTTGGTGTAACACGGCCCGGTTCTGGAACATGACATCGCTGTGTAACTACGCGAAGCAACTACGAAGATGTTACGTTTCTTACCTGAAATCGGTCTCGCAACGTCTTCCGGTGTAGCCGTAAATGCAAGCGCAACGATCTGGACCGATGCATCTTCCCTGATTCAGGCAAGGTTCTCGGCAAATAGCTGAAGTGATTTTCGATTAATTATCTTTACGGAAACTAATTTTTTTACTTTGCGGGATGTATGTGTTTGTCTTAAGGTAGTTGTATCGCAACAGGCACTTTCTTACGATATTTTTGAAATTTTGAGTAATTATTATTTAAAGTCTTTTGAAGACAACGGTAAAAATTAAAAAAATATTGATCACCATAAATAATGGTTTTTGAATTTTTGATTTTATACACTGCATGGCTCGTAATAGGATAGTGTCAACTCACACTTTTGCCTCTAAAAAAAAGAAACGCTTCTTACGATTTTAATGAAAAACAATTTTAAAATAAAGCAATATCTAACAAAACATCTCTAAAAATTTTTTTAAAGCCGTTCTCCATCTAAATTTACAGATATTGCTAAATAAAGGATGAACGATTTTGCCATGTCTGTGATGTTGGAAAAAATAAATTCACAATGAGACAACATCGTATTGTTATGACGTTGTAGAAGTTGACGCAAAGAGCGCAGATGCAAAATTTTTAAATATTATAGAAACATAATATGCATGAAATAAATGCCAGATTGATAATAGTACAAGCTCAGTGAAATGTTTGAGACAAATAAATAATGTTTTCCGTGCGTTGCACCGTATGCAGTGACCATTATTTTTGACTAATATTATCGCGATACAACTACCTTAAAATTTATTTCGATATTATGCCAAATCTACTCACGTTCGTTGCAAAATTCTCCCTGATAACCGCTGCGACACTGACATCGACCGTTCACACAGTTTCCGTTTATGCAATGAACTCTACATCTACCGGTCTCGCCGCGATCGCTGCCGCTTCCCGTCTCGTGCGTGATGACTGTCGACGACGAATTTGCAAAGTAATAAATTTTATTTACAACAAATCCCGCTATTATCGCGCTGAAGATATTTATTAATAATTATCATCAGCCTTATAAAACGGATTAAAGTCTCATTCAATGTTATATTTCACCTTTGCTTTGTCCGTTGCCGCAGGAAGATGCGACGACGCCACCCTCGCACAGGCAAATATTAGGTTGTATGCATCTTCCTAGAGAGCCGCAACGTCTTATGCAGATCGCTACAAAATATGAGTAATATTTTAGAGATTTAAAAAATGCACGCTTTTAAAGGTATATCGAGTTCAACGTTGATATTAATAATTTTTTTAACGAAATAGTTATTGCACCAATTTCCGGAAAATATTAAAAAGCGCAGAATATATTTATAAATGCTTCACTTTACGTTTTATTGTAGTAAAAACAAGAAAAAGTTGCAATTATTTTATAATTTAAATTTGACGAACAACGCTGAACAATATAATCCATAAGATATTAATTACATGAATTAATTGATACAATTAATAACGCTATCGGACACCCGGAAATTGGCGGAATGCCGATCTCGAGCGAAGCGCGGCCGCGTTAGCAGACAATGCGATCAACAGGAAGCGCATAACAGGTCATTAAACCAGTTTCATTCGAGGCGGCCGTTCGTGTCGCATAAATGCCTATTTGTCCGTTACGTAATTGCATCGATCATTATCATCGACTGCGAGCAATACCGATATAATGATAGGCGGTTCCTCTCGCGCAATATTAATAACCGCTTTCTATTCTGCGAATATCTCGCGGGAGGTCGAGTATCACGTCACCAAGATATCCTAAGGATGCGGATTATTATCCTTGGTCCTCGATACGCTTCCTTTTATTATCCAGCTTTATTTCGTTATCCTTGTAGTTGATGCTGCTTTATATTTTAGACTCTATTAGTTGCAGTGATAATTTGATTGCGATACAGTTTAATTCAGTGTGATCGGAACAATTGTGCGAAATCCTGCTTTTATAAAACCTCGAATTTAGTTTGTAAGTTAAAATTACTTTTTCCATTTTAGTTTTTTAATTTGCTTGCGTTCGTCTTTTCCTATTGCGTCGCAGTCTTGATAAATCAGAAATTAATTACGCAATATATTTTATAAAACTTAACAAAACGATAGGTGTAATTTGTACTTTTACTTACGAATAACGCACAGGCCCGTTTCCGGTTTCTTTGACCATCCCGGACAGCAGTAGTTTTTATATCTCGACCTGCATACGTTCGGCCTAGATTTTTAAATTTTTGTTAGTTTTCTGGAATCACATTGCGTTTGCGTAAAAATATATACAAGTAGATTTAACTTAATTAATTTATATTCGAATAAAAAGATTGATGAGAGAGAGAGAGAGAGAGAGAGAGAGTAAAAGTAGAGAAAAAAAATTACGCATTAATATAGCTAGAATATTTTTTTTGGTCCCTTTAAAAAAATCCACAAGTTTTCGGAAACTTGAAACAGAGTTTCCTCATCAGCTTCCAAAGTTACGCGGATTAGTCATGAGTTCCTGTGGCGCCAGTTTGAAGAGGCCGCAGGCGGAAACGCGGCATTTCCGCGGCATCGTGGCACGCGCAAGAAGAGAGGAGCGAAAGAATAAAAAAAAAAAAAAGAAAAAAAAGGAAGATTGAGAAGAGAGGAAGAGGCCGCGCGGAGTACCACCTCGGAACAAGGCGGCCATTCACGTCTGGCGCCTCGTAATTAACGTCAGCTGCTGTAGAATGCCGCCACTTAGGCCTCTCGACGCCGCAATCGCGCAAACGCCAGCGCATCGTCGGCTTTTCTCACGTCCCGCCATTCTTTATCGCGTCGGAGGAAAAGAGATAACGTGCGATTGTTATCTAACACGGTCTGTAGGATTGCCCGCGAGAACTTTGAACCCTAAAAGATCTGTGAGTTCAGTATATAATCCGTAAAAAAAAAAAAAATTCTCTCGGATTTCAGCAAGATTTTTCGCGATACTAAAATACGTCTGACAGATATCAAATAGTGATGGGATTAAGTATCTCAGAGTTCGAGTAAACTACTTGTGAAAGATTCGATTCTTTATAAGTGCTATTTCGAACCTTGCAGGTATTTAATCTAAAATTCAAATATACCTGTTCTAGATTCGATTACTTCGCAAGTACAATATATGAAATATTATTTCTTACGAGTACTATTCGAATCCTAGATAATGAAACTTGATTATTAGATTCGACTTGGATTTTTAAGTATGTATTGAACTTGATCCCATCCCAAGATTCTGTATGATTTCAAGATTCTCCGAGAGATTCCCTTGCATCCCCCCGCGTGCCCTTAAACAGGGCGCGGCAGCATCGATGGGATAACGCGATGGGAGAGCTCGTTTCTCCCATCTCGCGGAAGGAGATTAATTGTTCTCGCGTGTCCGACATCTTTCGCGCTCTTCCTGTTTTGTTTCGCTTCTGACCTTCTGACCGCGCCCGGTGCATATCATCTCCGCGGAGGCACATCACATATCGCGCACGGTAAGGCGGATGTTTGCAAGACGATATTAAAAGCGCACAGCGCGTGAAGCGATGAGGCAATCTTGCTCGCAAACACACAATGAGCCTGCTAACCGCTCGGGATGTAAGCGAGTGTTTACACGCGATTACGCCGCTAAATCATCGCGTAGCTCCAGAAACGAGCGCGCTACTTAAACAGTTTGCCGTTCTAAAAAAATTCAACTCTCGTTCTTCAAACTCGTTTTTAGGAATAAATCTCTCTCCTACTTTATTGCCGCGACTTTGTTTCCTCAACGACGACATGAAATCCCGCCAAAACGCCAATTGTCATTTCAAGTGGACGACGACTGATCTCGAATTAGCGACGCGTCGCTAATTGGAAAATTACAGCGACATTCGAGCGGTAATAATAATAATAATAATAATAATAATAATAATAATAATAATAATAATTGTGTAGACAAGAGGAATTACGTGGTCGATCTTGCGGTCGAGAGCTTTAATTTAATCTACATGCAAATGGAGATCCGGAGATTGGTCCACCGTCGAACTTTTATCGCGGTCCGATCAACACGTGGCGTCTCGGCAGGGTGTAATTTTAACACCCGACTGTAATGATAGCTTAACGAGCCCTGAAATCAATGCGTGACGCGTTCGTCAGCACCGATATCTTCATTTGAAGATCTCGGCGCGAATTTCCGTAACTGGCGGGTGTTAAATCGTATTTTTCACACACACATACACACAACATACACTTCTTTCCACGTATTCTTAATATTTATTTAAAATTAACATTTCTACGATCCTTTATAACATGATATTAGCATTTTATTATCGGCGAATTATACAATGATTAATTACCATTCATTGACACGTTGAAGAATTAATGTGCGCGTTAATGGAATGCTCTACTAAACGACTAGCATCTAGATATTGCGCGGACTCAATTAATGCGGATCCGGTTAACTAGTTAACTGTCCCTTGTAAAAGTTCAATTGGAAGCGCGCTATAATGGCTTTGAGACGGCCGCGCGAATTGCGGGCCATTAAAATTGAAGCGATCAAAAGGCGGTCGCGTCTTCTCGTCGCGATTAAGGACGAGACCAAATAACGGCCGTTTAGGATTGCCACGGCAAAAAGCAAATAAAAGTGAGCTTTCAAACTATTGAGACGCATCGATAAAGTATCGCGAACGGCGCCTCGTTACATGAAGTCGCGCTTAAAGTTGCGATAGCGGTTCTAATTACCTCTACATGAAGAGCTTCTTCACTTCCTGCCGTAATACACGACTTAGAGTCAGTTTAAACTAGTCTGAATTAACCGTGAATAATTTTAAACGGTGATCCCGTTAGACTTAAAATCGACCCTACATCCTACTTTTTACCTTGTCCCATTAAACGAGATAACTAAAACGAGAGGTCTTATCTCTCCTTTCGAATAAATAGTGTAAGCAGCCGAATTTTTTTTTTAATTTAAAAACCTCTACATGTTGCATTACGTTTAAATAAAATTATACTCCGGACATGTATAAAAAAAAAATTAGACGACGTGAATGTGAGAAGAAATATAAACAGAAGCTTAAGGTAGTTGTATCGCAATAGGCACTTTCTTACAATATTTTTGAAATTTTTAGTCATTATTATTTAAAGTTTTCTGAAGACAACGGCAAAAATTAAAAAATTATTAACCACATAGAATAAGAGATAATGGCTTTTGAATTTTGGATTTTATACACTGCATGGTTCGTAATAGGATGATGTCAATTCACACTTTCGCCTATAAAAAAAACGTTGCTTACGATTTTAATAAAAAACGATTTAAAAATAAAACATCTAACAAAATATCTCCAAAAATTTTTAAAGACGTTCCTCATCTAAATTTAAAGATATTACTAAATAAAGGATGAACGATTTTGTCTAATGTTGGAAGGAATAAATTCACAATAAATTCAGCTGATAAAACCGCATTGTTATGAGAAGTTGACGCTCTAGAAGTTGACGCAAAGCGCGGATGTAAATTTAAAAAAAAAATAGGGTTTCCCGTTCATTGCACCGTATGCAGTGACCATTATTTTTGACTAATACTATCGCGATACAATTACCTTGCGATATATCTCGTCGCCGGTTAACGCGCTACCGCATCCATCCTGGGAGAGGATCCTTCTTTCGCGAACTAACGCTGACATCGATCATTCTCTCGCGCTCGCTTCCCCCGAAGTTATCGGTGACGATCGAAATGGCACGCCGCGTCATGCAGGAGTCCATCATTCATTATTCAGCGAAACAACGAACCGCTCTCCGAATGGAGATGCGCCGGATGACGATGAACGACGACGAGTCCGGTCATCCAACAACGGTGTACGTCACGATAAAAAGCAACGCAGCGCAGAATTCCGGGGTGCCCTTATCACGCCCGCTCGTCCGCATTCTATCCGCGTTAATTAATTAACGTGGAAACGCGCGCGTTTATCAAACGCCGGCCAGATAATGCAGCTGCAACTCGCGCGGAAGAGAAGGAAGAGCGCTCGCGAAAGAGTTGTATCATTCGTTGTATCTTTGCAATTTTACTCGCAGGGCGACTTCGAGACACACGAGAGAGGGGGAGAGAGAGAGAGAGAGAGAGAGAGAGAGAGAGAGAGAGAGAGAGAGAAAGAGAGAGAGGCAGAGATGTAAATATATAATTCCAATTTCAAAATATTCTTTGAACAAGTGTACAAATTTTACTTTGAGTTGTACTACTAATTATTTAAAAATGGCAAACTACAAATTGCGCGCGCTGCGTAAACTCCAATTTATTTTTAAGTTATACATCATGTAAGTTACGTGCGTTACAAGTTATTCGAGTTGAAAAGTCGTAGATGAGTATCGACAAGAAAAAAAAAAGAGAAAGATGTCCGTTTGTCTTTACGATTTAAGCGCGTTTAAACGTTCCGACAAAGGAGACGTACGCGACCGGAAGGGTTAAGCGAGCTCTTAGTTAATGAAGACGTATTAACGGGCGTCCTGTCAGAAGCAATTAAAAGCATTGTTTTCGTGGCGTTACTTAACAGGCGACGCTTAAAAGAGAGAGCGCCATTAATATCGTAATATCAATTGAATATAATTCTAGAATGGAATTTGCGTTTAATGTATCGTTGTCTTATCGTTGGCGTTACATTTTAATCCAATGAATGAGTTATTCAAAACACGAGATCGTTAAACTTTGGATACATTATGATCGATAAAGGTAAATATATGTGAGATAAAAAAATGGAAAGATGAACGAACGTATGGATTGTAAAGCACGTAATCACAGCGAACGGATTACAGATAACGGTTGCCCTACAATCGTTGAACTTTGTCATTTATCATTCATGTCCCTCTCTAAACGTGTGTAAAAAATAATGAAACAAACTTATTCATATTCCGAGTCACTATTTAGCAAGATTTTACGATTTCAAAAGTCTGCGTTACGGTAAAAAGAGTGCGAATTAAATTATACTTGCAAATATTTAATTATTTCTAGCACACGACAAAAGATTTTATAATCGAATAATACAGGGAATGTCATTTAGATAAATTATATTTAGATATTATAAGCATTTTATAGCATTACTCAATGCACTTGATGCGCAAGCGGATTAGTTTCTATCCGAGCCTCAATAAGACGATTAGCATCCATTTAGAGTCGCGGCCTATTATATGTATTATGAGATTAGTGATGGAAATTAGCGTCGAAAGAGAGAGAGATTATTGCATGAAACTAGATCCACTGATATATTCCCACGTCGGATTGGAATTGTAACACATTTCGCATAATTACATGCAAGAGTTCGCAATCTCCTCGTCTTTTGAAATAACTCCTTACTAGGTCACGCGCGCGTGTATTCGTATTTGAATAGAGTTTGACCCTCTCTCTCTTAAATGGACTTCATTCCTCGGGGCTCCTCCAGAAGTGAAGAATTCGCTCAGAATTCGAACGCGAGGTTGGACGGATAAATTAACGCGTACCCTGGAGAAAAATATTTCCGCCATTCGCGCACGCATACCGTCGCCAATTGGTCACAATGGATGTGAACGTGTGCAGCTCTAATCCCGTTTATTATCCCATTTCGCGCGACCGCGAAAGCATTTAGCGGAGCCGAGCGAAGGCGAGCGCGGCGACTTTATCGGCGAAACTTGACTCCTATTGCGAAAAATAGACGTTATACTTGGATATAGAGAATTCAACGCGCCGCTGGCCGTATATAACGTAACACTCCGATAACCCAATTAGGTGTTATCGCGCCTTTTAACTTCACCGAGGACGGTGGTCGCGCGCGACGAGATCATCGGATTCTCGAGAAGATCCGCGTTGTTGGCGAGATGTTGCCGGCCTGTTACGAGAATCTCGCGCGCTTTTGATGAGACGATTTAACCTTTTTAAGTGACCGGCCGTGGCTCTCCAAGGACATCGAGACGCGTGTGACGTTTTCATCTCTCTTTACACGTGCATACACATTGACGCGCGGATGACTTTTTATTACGTAAAATTGACATATTCTGATATCGTCGATTTTTCAATACTTCCTGGTGTTTGCGGCGTTAGATTTTTTTGTCGATAAATTTTAAGGTCAGTCATTCCGACGGAGCGGTATATCAACTTTGTGATCACGTCTAGTGATGGGATTAAGTATCTTACAAGTAGGTTCGAATTTGTTTGCATCGTTTCGAACTCTCCATGAAAAAAAAAAAAAAAAAAAAAAAACAGTACTTTCAGGTAGACTCAAACCCGAACGAGATAGGTTTGAACCCTCTATAAGTATATCGAAAAATAAGAGCACTACTTCTAAGTGGATTCGACTCGGATGTTTAAGTACATATTGAACTTGATCCCATCTCTAATTACGTCAGTCAGAAGATTGTCTGTCGAATATACTCACCCGACGGGTGGCACTGATTGCAGAGTGTTGTCCAGGTCCTGGGAAGGGCTCGGGGTGTAACGTTGTCCTGTCGCTACCCCGTCCTGGATGAATCGACACGCCAGGACGATCCAGGCCATCAGCAGAAATAACGCGGACATCCTGCGCAAGGAGAGAATTCGCAGCTTCCTATTTCCGATTAGCTTCCTCGACTATTCCCGGATTATCCTTTCAGCTCGCGCATCTAACGCGCATGATCCTTGATCGATCTCGAGGGATTTTTCCAAGTCGTCGCGATCATTCCACCGTCTATAAAAACGATTTACGGCTTCCTTACAACATGCTGCTGCGCAAATAGTCTGCTTACGCAAATAATAGGTTTTTGGAATTATTCGAGAATTTTATTCGACACGCATATTTTATGTGCATATTTAATTTAACGGAGAAAATTTTTTCACGCGTATCTTATGCATTCTTTCTTCTTGCCGTCATCCTTATTTGTCCTATTTTGTCCTATTTTGCCGCGTAAGTTTCCCGCCGAGAAAGACAACGTGCGATAATTCGCTCGTGATGCGATGCCTTTCCGGAAGCGCCAAATTAGTACGACGAGATAGAAGCAACTATCTCCTGATATAAATATCCTCCATAACTGGCGTTTTGGCGCGTGAGATGCGACAGTTTACGATTAATTTCGCACTACTGCTGCGAATAATTTAGCTCTCTACTAAAATGCATTTACGTATTTATGGCAATTTTTAAATTCAATTCATTCCCTGTGTGAAGAATTCACTTGCGATATATTTAAGGATTATTATTTCACAATATTTTTTGAGTTAAATATAAATGATAATTAATTTTTTTGTTTAGATAACGAGCGAAACGTGTACGAGAATTGTTTGCCGTGATTAAAGCTTCTTTTTTTTTCTCTCTTTTATCTCCAAAAAGAAAAGTCAGTTCCATCTGAGGCCCATTTTTCAATGAAAGAATTTTAACGGATCAAACTAACAGTCGAAACTACAAATCTCTCTAAGAATAGACATAGAATATCCCGGAGAGTTAGATAGAAGGATTTGACATTTCAATTATTAGTTTGGTCTATTTCCAAAAATCCATTTTTTTTTTTTAATTCTTTTATTGAAAAATACAAACAGATTTTCCTCTTTGGACACAAAAGAGAAAAATAAAAAATGGCAAACAATTGTCGCAAACTATTCTCGTTATCTAAACAAGAAAAGGCGGGACCAGAAAAGCCCACCAAGTTCTATTTTGCACGACTCCCGCAGAAAAAGAGGCCTTGTGTTCGCACAAGCGGAACTAACAATAAGCGAGATAGCTTTCAACAACGTAATATTTTAGCTTTGATATACCACCATAACGAATGAGCTCATAAACTCTGTACCACGGCGTGGTACAAAGCCTGGTATCGAGTCTATAAAAGCTTTTCATTACGAGGAGAAACGACCGTTTCCTTATTCTTAGAAAGTTTCGTTTGACTATGAATGAAAACATTTTTTTTATTAATCGAAAAAATCGAAAACATGCTTCTTATCTTACGCTTTTTTTTCTAAGAGAAAACGAAAAAAATACAAATTTTGTTTGAAATTCAGTAAAAAGAAAATTTTCACGGAAACAATAAAATTCATTCTTCTTGGGGAAAAAGGAACATTTTTATCTGCTGAAAAAGAGACAAGGCTTTTTTGCTTCTAAGAAAATGAAAAATACTCATCGCGAAGATAAAAAGATTATCAATTTTATTTTCAAAAAGTCTCAAATTTTTTCCGGACATACCTATTTAAACTATCAGCAGTCAAATTCTAATTGTTTGCAATTATTCACGCTAACAGATGTGCGACATACGTGTAGGTTGGTCGACGATCGCGCAACGATTAATCACGCGATTAATCTCGTGTTCGATGTGATGATCTTTAACATCACGCGTGAGCCGTGATTAAAAATCGTCTTCAAAAAATCGCTCGCTTAGCTAGGTCAGCATTTTTGGATCGAGCTTCCAATCCGGATCTACAAGTTGATCTAAAAGTTCTCGATTCGCGTCGCGAATGATCAATGATGTAATGATTGATGATGTGGTATTAAATCTTTCGCATCTCTTCCTACATTTAATCGTATGGAAGTTGGAAGATCTCTTCGAGATTTCAAACTTTTCTTCGACGAGTCCGTTTGTGTTTTTTTAAATTTCTTAAAGTTTTTAAGCAAAATAGCGAGAAGCAATAATTACCGCTCATTCAAATCAGAAAATCGTAAAAGAGTTGATTATCGAAGTACGTACATATAGAGATTTATTGCACACACAAGCTTAGGTTTAATTGTAGTTTTTGAATTTGTTGATAAACAGCTTCGCGAAATTACGAGAGGAATAAACTTACAATTGAAAAGGCCTTTAAGAAAAATATGAATATTTCTAAATCATATCTCTTCGCGAAGCGTTCTAATTTTATTGGAGGAGAATTGAAATATCCAGGAAACAGAGCCAACCACCAAACGTACAGGTTTCGAGTACTCGTGAAAATCCCACGTCACCAACAACAGAAAATCAACATAAGAGGATTTGACGATTTCCGCGATCACCTTCCGGTTTCCGGCGGGCCGGAGATCGATCTTTTCGGGCCCGCTCGAAATCGATCGGTCCCACGGAAGACGGAAAGATGCGCCGCGACGGGACTCGACGCGAGACTGGAGTACTGGAGCTGCAGATTATAGAGTCGAGGAGAGGGCTCATCTGGGAAGGTTCTTTCTCTCTCTCTTTCTCTCTCTCTGTCCCTCTCTCCTCAGCATCTTCAACCATCCTTATCTCCTGCTCTCTGTCTCTGTATCGGTCTCTCCTCTCTTTCTCTGGTCCACACATCGTCGATGTCGATCTCGTTCCCCCTCCCCCCCCCTCTTCCCTCTTTGGGTTAAGACGATGACGATGACGACGGGCCCACCCCTTCTACTCTGGCTGTTAACACCACGCGTGTGTGAAGACACGTACACGAGCGCGTGTACACGTTCCGAAAGGATGCGCTCCGATGCTCGATCGATCATCAGTCGAGAATGCGATTCGCGTGAAATTGGCGGAAGTCGGGAGAGTAAGCTTCTTTTGCTCGTGTCTCAGTTTATTAATCGGTACTAATTTGTTTCGACGATCAGCCCGACGAGTCGAGATTCATTTAGAATTAGCAGAAGTCGAGGAAATAAATCCTTCTTTAAGAAAACAAAAATTTCGCTGCTCCTTCCTGAAACTGGTTTCAATATATTTCCATGTCGAGTCGTTCAAATTAAAAAAAAAGGATTATAGAGAAAATAAAAAACTTTCCCCGATGGATATGAAAATTAAAATAATTCCTTTACAGCTGGCGGATTAATTTTGATTTTTAACCCTTTCGCGGAAAAGAATATAATGCTAAATCTTAAACAAATTAATTACTCGCAAGTTATTATATTTGTTTAAATAGTCGATATATTTTGCATATTTTTTTTGATAATTATATCTCTCGGGTTATTACATCTTATGCAGAACCATTGTATCTTATATAATCCATTTTACTGCGAACGTCCACAGTTATTTATCGAGAGTTATGATAATTGTGTAATAAAGGAGCGGCTTCTCGATTTGCGAAGCTACGATATCCCGCACGTTAACACATTTTCATAAGTTTCTAGTTAATTTAGGTAATTTTTACAATTTTCCCAAGTTCCGGAATTATAATGCTAGACGTTCTCTCATAATGTAACGCTTGATTCGGACGTTATCAAACGAGGTTACAGATTCGATTGAGAAATCCGGATGACATTGGCCTTTGGGTTCTGTACCAAATTTAGAAATAAACCGACGCTTCCGGAGATTATTTATGTGGGACACGCACTTAAAATCCGTTACTTACATATACACACATGCTGATATTTTATCATTAATAATAATTGATCATAAATCGTAGAAACGATACGCAATATTTAACAAGGAATATAATTTAGAAACTCTAATCTTAAAGTAATATTATTAAATTTTAGGGATTACTTTAATTTTTAATAGTTTACTTTAATATATACGATCTACTTTTTAACGTTTAAGATTTAAATTTTTAACTTAATCAAAGATTATGGGCCATTTCTCTCTTTTTGTCGATATTACGTAATTTTCGATGACGAAATTTAGCGCAGTTCTTCAGGATCCTCGGGTAGATTCTAATGAAAATGCAGCAACGCAATAGTGCGCACATATTTATATATATATATTTTTATAGAAGGAAAGAAAAGATTTTTTTTCGAAAAAATCGATAATATTGTTGCTATGGTTACAAATTGAAGTTAAGTTTATTTATTTTCAACATTATCGATTTTTTCTCGAAAATGGACGTACACCACTTTCGAAATAAACGGCTCATATATACACGCGGCTAATGGGAACGCATATAAAGTATATTCGAGCGCGACTCGGCATGCCAAGTCCGAGTCGAGAGAGATGGCCGATAATACGAGCGAGTAAAATCGCTCATCACCGCGTTCTGCATCCACGAAGTATGCACGTGAGCAGCGAAACTTCCTCTTGCGTGTCGCACCCACGTGGGTTCGATTATTTTCGATCGGCACGCTCGATATCCGTACGTCACATTGTGCGACAATTGGTCTCTTATAATTTCACATTTTTGTTAAGCGAAGATGATATTTGTACGCGCGTGTTTTTCCGCGGCTGTTAGAATTTTCGCATCTTTCTTTATTGTAAAACTCTAAATGCCACACTTTATTGTCAAGTTCATCGAGCTTTATAATTCGAGACTTTTCTTACGCGAATTCCAGACGGCAAACGAGGCGTGTCGTGCACGCTGCTACTCGCTTCTCTTGGCTTATCCGGGGAATCAAACGCTTTTCTTTCGTATGCAAAGTAGAGAACTCGAACTCCTGGGGTTCGACATCGTGTCAGATGTCGGCGCAGATACTATTTCGCAATGAAAGATTGCTTCGTGAAGATCTTACCGTGAATTACAAACGTAGTTTTGATAAATAAAAAGTTAAACGCGTAGCTTTTTTTCTCTGTGCTCCTGTGGAATACTACGCGATCTGCAGTAAATTAAGAATTTCGTGGTATAAAGTTTCCAAAGATACTTTATTAATGATAATTAGATACTTGATTAATAACAAGGTAATAAATAATTTTATATTTTTTACTAGAAAAATTATACTTTATATACCAGTAATATCTCTATCGTTGTAACATTTATTGCTACATTATAAATTTTTATTTTTATGAAAAAAAATCTCGATTAATCTGAAATATAATTAATATTCGAAACAATGCCAAAATGTAATATTGGCGTAAAAGTTACGCATTCTGAGATTAAATACCTGAATACTCGCGATACTCGCGCGCGACTCGCATAACACGCAACGATACGCCGTGTTTGTAATTCGCAGCGCGACAGACGAGAGATCGTCCAACACAAACATGATCGATAGTGATTACTAGCTGGATTGCCGCCGATCTCGAGCAAGCAGCTGCACCTTCAATCAGCGCGTACGCTGCCGTGTAATGCGCACGATAGACGGCTTCTGGGCTCCCGTTTCAGAAGCAATGAACTTAAAAATAAGACTCTTGGACTTGAGACGAGACTCTGTCAAAAAAAAAAAATATAAGAAAAATAGAATTAACATTAAAACAGAAAATGAAATTAAAATTGTGGGAACAAAGTTCCAGATCTCTAAAATTAAATGCCTGTTTAAAATTGCGATTGTGACAATGATTCCGTCATTGATCGAGATGGGATCAAGTTTAATACTTCTATAATTTCTCATAATTACTTATAAAAGATTCGAACATACTTGATTAAGATTCGAATGTACTTGGAAGTACTGCTCTTGTTTTTCGAGATACTTACATAGAAGGTTCGAACCTATCTCGTTCGGGTTAGAGTCTACTTGAAAGTACTGTTTTATTTTGCGATGTAATCATAGAGAGTTCGAAACTATGCAAACAAATTCGAACCTGCTTGTAAGATACTTAATCCCATCACTAGTCATTAATTAAACGAACAATTTGTTGGAGTTTTAGTGACAAATGCTGCGGTACTCATTTCTTGAGCCCGCTGTACGTCTCGATGCAGCTTTCTTCGTGTGTGAATGTCTCCTCTCGCAGTTTCATAATAATCCTGCTAGACCGCGTGGACTGGTCTTGGATGAAAAATGGGCGGAACGGATCGCCGTTACTTCTTTCTTGGACAGCTAGAAGAGCGTCATTAAAAGGTAGATCGTGGACAGTCATCAAGAAGCGAGCGAGTGAACAGGGAGCATCGTAACGATGCTATGAAATAGCATCGTAAAGCCGCACGTCTCCATGCTTAATACGATTAATAGTTCAATCTATCTTCTCGTTACGTCTAAACTCTTTATTTTTACACGTAGTGATTAATTATTGAGTTAAAATATCCGCACGAACGCGATAAATAAATTATTGTTACATCTCTGCTCTATTCGGCGAAATAAAGTTCTTCAATTCTTCCTCCCTTTCTCTTTGGTCTTCGTTCTTTCGGATATCAAACTGTCAATGTAAATCTTCCTCGATTCGTAAGCGGCATCCATCAGAGTTCTTCTCTGCCAGAAATTTTGCTCCCTCTTTCTAAAGAGATTCGCGTATCTTGGCAATTGTTTGTTTATCAGCTCGGCCAAATTTTCCAGATAACTAGAATAATTTCTTTGACTATCGACTTTGACGTCGATGACGTATCGGTTTTGCAATTTTTCGTTATTGTTCTTCATCTTTGTACGAGGATGCCTTGCGACCTCGTCTCTCCTCGCGTACTTCGTCAGATTTAAAGCGGGCAGATGATGAAATCCTGGTGGTATCAGAGTCCTATATTGCCTCGCATGTGACAGACAGAATGCTACATCGTCTTCTATTATTCTTGATTGTTCTACATTCTGATTTAAAGACACTTCCGGTTCAGATTTCGAAGCATGCGCGTTCAAGAAGGCCTCTCGCAGTTCCTTTCCGCGTTTGAATCGATTTGGATCCTTCGACCACCAGGACTCCTTTAGTAGTGTTATTTCTTGCTCCCTTTTCTTATCTTGACAGATCTAACGCGAATGCATGATATCAGGAATAAAGTTTGAAACAAGAATAAAAAGTTGAAAAAGATGTTAATTATTCTTTAGTAATTAATTTGACTTTTAAGTAACAGATATTTTTTTATTAGATCGGAACAGACGAACTATGCATACCTCTGCAGCATCCCGAGCGTCTGTAACAACCTGAAGAATCCAATATGGCGATTCTAGGGCTTGATCATCGTTTAATTGTTTCGGATCTTTTCTCGTCGTCGACTGATTTGACTTTAACGATACTTTAGATCCAGATTGCATCTTCGTTTTGAAGTCTCCTGCGTTCTTCGTCTTCGCCTGATTCGCGACCGCCCACTCGACATCTGTAAGAGGCCAACTGTTGTCAAGAACAAAAGCTTCTATATAAAAGAGTTTCTTCTCTTTCATTGCATTTCTAAACTCTTCATTAAAGTCTTGGTTTCCTTTTTTAATTTTATAATCTTCGCTCTTGATGGTGTATTTTAAGATCATTAAAGGTAATAAAACCTTAGAACCACCTTTCACGTCAGCCAAAATGTTATTTCTTTCATCGGTAACTTGCATTCTGACTTTCGCCAGATTGTAAGAGGTTGTCAACCTTATCGAGACGATGCTTCCCGAAGTCGCTCGTAGAATCCATCGCGAGATGCAATTCCTGATGTTCGGAACGTAAGTACCGACCAATTCATCGACCGTGAGCTTGGGAGGTCTGATCTGCTGCTCGCCTGGTTGATAGAGCATCGGTTCCCCCTTCATAGTGATTATGCGAATCGCCCAATTCAGCTCCCTGATACGTTGCTTTTCGTTCCAACCGTAAGCAAACATCGTGTAACCGTCCGACAGATAATCATAGCGAGCTGGAGCCACGTGATTCACGATACGCGTCACTTCGTGTCCGTTTTGATTGTTGAAGACGCGCAAGGCGACGCGAGGAAGATCGATCAACAGTTCGAAGACTGCGAAGACGGTCTCTGCGGGCTTGCTATTCACGACGAATCTGACAATCGGGAACCATTGTTCGTGTTCGATGTTTTCGACGGTACCCTTGAATTCTTGGATGTTCAGGACATGCGCGAAATCCTCGGAACAAGGGTAGAGATCGTGCAGACTGTCGTGACGGTTGATGACGTTCCTCAGCAATCGACTTGCGATAGACGAATCGAATAAATCAGATATCCTCAAAAGTTCCTTGCGAATCTGCATATGAAGAGCGTGATCAGGATTGTGAAGTTGTTTGTATCCTTTCACAAGAGCCATCCTGAAGAAGGACTGAATTATCGTGGCTGCTTTATTGTAATCAGAGATATGGATGCGCGGTATTTTCATAGCCTCTGATGTTACGAGATCTTGAAGCGTTCTCTGAGTTTTCGTCAAATCGTAGTCCGATCTAATATTTGGATTTAGAAAAAATATTCTCAAAGAACGAAGAATGTTTTCGAGGTCGCTATCGGGAACGATTTCCCTGATTAATCGGACCTGTTCTTCTATGAAGAACTGATGTATCAGCGAAGTAAAATTCTTATCTTCTTTCAAAAGAACACGCTGCGAGTCGGACATGTAGCTTCGATAGTAATTTTTTAACATTACTGGATAATTATTCGTTCCGAACGATCTATAAACTTCACAGAGACTGTCGCTGATTATCTTCGACGTCCATTCGATTCTATCGGACTCTGCGGTCATCAGTTGTTGCACAGTCGCTCGATTTCCAAGATAAAAATCCGTATCAGAAGAAATGATCGCCAGACTGGCCTCTGAACGGCGATAAATTCGTAAGAGTTGCCTGCCAGCTTCCAGTTCTACGATAGTCGATTTATTGCCGATCGTGGAAATAATTATTGTCTGATCCGATTGATTTGATCCGAAAAACCAATTGTATTTTTCCAAAATAAGATAATCTTTCAGGTGTGACTTCTTCGGGACATTTTTCTTTCTCGGCGCAGCGCAAAGATTAATCAAGAAGAATTTACTCTCCAGAGAGTCGCAGAATAAATACAAGAATTTATTTCTGGACTTTAGAATTTTGCTTGTATTATAAATATCTGCATATGTAGAGAGAAAAAGAATGGCAAGATGAATCTCATTTTGTTGCATTCATAAAAAAAAAATCTTAACTCTAGGGAAAAAACAATCTAAAGTTTATAGAGAAAAAATTTAATATTCTAGCTCTGAGAATAATCTAATCACTCAATTTATTAGACTTATATTTCTGACCATGAATTTCTATGTGAAAATTGAGCTACCTGCTTTTTCCTTCTCAACTTCTTTCGTGACTTTGCGATTGCCGTTGATTGTCTTCAACATATCCCCCGTCACTTGAATCGAGCACCGCAAATACTCCAGCTTATAAAACAAATGTACTTCCGTTACGTGCGGTGCCATCATGTTAAAGTCAATCCATCGACTGACACCTTCCGTTGCCTCTTCTTTCGTCGTGGTGGGCGAATCTGGTGCTCTCTGAGATCTCGTTCTCCGCGCAGATTTATCAGCCTGCTCGATCTCGTTTGGAAAGATCGAGTTTCCTGCGGCATCACTTTCGTCGTAAATATAGACAACGCTCTCGTTGCATTTCGCGAGAGGACCGATCACCCTCAAGTAACGAATCGGAACGAAATAATCGGCGGGATCGATTACATTTTGCGAAACGGCCCATTTTAGCCAGCGATGCAGTTTCCACTTTGCTAATGGCGCTTTTACCTCCAGAGAAGCAATTTAAGTTTGAAAGCCAATTACAATCCAGATAAAAAGTAACATCTGTGACAAAGCAATAAAAAAAAAAAAATGTCTTGATAATCTTAATATTCTTTTAATAGATCTTTTCTACGAGACTTTTTAGCCTTTCGTGATCTTTGACACTTTTGAGATAGTTGAACTTTTACGTCTTTGGGGTCCAGAGGAATGTTGCGTGACTGGACGACGTGAATTACGTGATCCCAGCAAGGTGATAGACCGGGTATCGCCTCGTTTCCGAGTTCTCGGGTATCGTCCAAGAGAAGAAACAGCGTGATCGGTTGAGGTTTCTCGGTTTCGAGCGGCCGCAAAGTTTCTCCGGGTCTCCTCGTCTTGTCGGTCATGACGCTATTCGTGGAGCTTTCTATTCGGAAACATATAGACAAATAGAACGCAATAGTAATCGAAGCCGTGTTCCCCTCTTCCTTGTACGTTTGACACACCTGGAATCGTGTTACCGCGAGTAGTTTGCGACGTCCACTCGAAATGCTCAGAATACTTCATCAGGAAGTCCCACTTGTCTTGCGACGACAAGTGTGTGACGTCTAGCGTCAAGCAAATCCAGCCTGTGTCATTATTAGGGTTCAATTACTAGAGAATCTTTCGAAACCGCCGATAAGATTAATCAAGATGATTGTCTGTTAATGGCAAGTAATAAATTTTAGAACAAATCTCGCATTAAAAATTAATAAGAATTTAAAGATATACACGTTGCTCAAAGTGTGTGTGTTTGTGATTTCAGCATCTTCCTTTTTAATGAAGTCGACGAATGAATGAAACGACGGATGGATATGGACCTGTCAAACAAGCGATTGGATGGAAGTCGACGATCTCGCGGTGTTCCGTCCAGGTCAGCGAAGCAACCTTGAGCAATGCCTTGGCGAGAAGCATCGGCCACAGCTCGAAGTTGTTGGAGGTGCACGGTAAAAGGGGTCTACCGCCTTTATTCACGGGTACGGTATCGTCTACGAGAACACGACGCCAGCATCCCATATGATGTAATCTTACAACATACTTTCCTAAAAAAAGATCGACGCTTGTGTCATGTCAAAACGAGGAAGAAGCACAACTACGTTTAAGAGATTTAAAAATTTCGACATCGATCATCGCGAAAATATCATATTCACCGTTCGGATTTATCACTGGTCGATGCTGAACGTCCTTTCCAGCCTTGTTCAAGGAATACACGTGCATCCAACCGTGCCAAGGACCGTGGCCATCGGCCCAGATGAAATTCGAGCCTTGCCCGCTGATCTCCAACCCTTCCCGGCCGCAATATTGCAAATTCTTGAGCGTAGAAACGAACCATCTTACAAACTGTTGTCGAAATTGTCATTATATTATTGCTGTTCCGCAGCAATTTGTAAGCCGTCGATTTTTACGCCGACTTAGAAATTACAGAAGTACCTCGCTATGCAGTAAATGCTTGTTGTTCGTAATTAGATCAGGATATTCCACGTTCGTCGTGTACATCGTCAACGGATTCTAAAGAGTATTCCATATTTGTGTATAAAAGTAAGACAACAGTATTACAATCAAATATAAATCTATTACATTTTAAAGCTTAAAAATCATAATGCGTATTAATTTAAGAAATGCGTGTGTTATATCTAAAATGCATAAGTGGAAGTACAGTCAAGCGCTGTAAATCCTTCGCTCTTATCCACCGGTCAGGTTTCAAGGATCGTGGCATTGTGACACATTCTGTATCCAGGAATAATCCATCGGGACCATTTTTGGGGACTCCCCACTTTTCGTTGTTCAGATCGGAATCCTTCCATTCCGGCCACGTTGCGTTTGCGACATCAGATTGATTATTTCTAGATTTTTCTGACATATTGTATGGGAAGATATCGTAAGAAGAATGATATGTACAGCGGCATCTTCAGACGATATATATATATATATATATATATATATATATATATATATATATATGGAGTAAATATTAATATAAATACCAATTTTTTGGAAAAAGTAAATATTTATTGATCCTTTATATATTATAACATTATTATATGGACAGAATGGAATGTAGTTATACCTCCGGTAATTGTAAATTAAAAACTCGATTAGAAGAAACTATATTCTTAATGTCTACTATAACAAATGCTCGTTATAAAAAAGAATAAGGTATAATTAATTAATTAATTAATTATAGTCTAAAATATTCTAAAAATTAATTGGTAAAAATTCTACGAAAGACCTACGAAAGTCCTACATCAGCGTGATTTATTTGTCATTTAATAGTCTCAGCAATATTTTTAGCCCCTTCTCTGATTGATAAAATCAAAGTTATCCCATGTATATACACGATTTCCCTTTCATTATAATTTCATAACAATATATATAGCAAAAAATGCTCAGTATCGAGTGATTCAGTAATTCATATATCACTACTCTTGCACTTTTGTTGAACCAATTATCAACTTACATTATTATCAATATTTCTTTCGTCTTTTAGCGCGCGTGTAAGTAACGACATCGTTGCCATTCGGTTCGTCGCTAACAATAAGTTGACATTTTAATCAGAGTGGAATTGCTCACAATTATATACACATTTGATCATTAGAACAGATGACACGCCACAGCTACATACGTTCTCCATGTTTGTTAATAATTTAGGTCCATAAATGAATCTGTTTAGGTAATAACTAGATATACTGTATTTTAACTAGATGTAACAAATACGAATTTTTTTCCAAGTTCCAGAACTAGCTTCAATTAAAATGAAAAGATATACTTTGGAAAAAGTTATCTCAATAATTCTGCGGAGGATAAATAGGATGAATTACGCTTAATACTTGGTCAATTTTAAATAGACATACATAGGTCTTTGCCAATAATAATTACTTTGTTACAATAATCAATTTTTCACAGGAATAAAGTTATTTGTATAATATATATAGAGATTCATTCAATAAGCTTCCTTTTTTTTCCTCTCTTTCAACAGATTCATTTTTTAGCGCATCGAGAATCTTTGGCACTATTCGTTAGGAGTTTCTGTCCTACTAAACGTATAAGCAAAAATAATATTCACACATCATTATTTTTTTTCATCTATAAAGATTCGTAATTTCCTCTCTATCTAAAACCTTTAAAAAATATTTTATTCAGCGGAGAGAGTTAAGTATCTTATATGCGAGAGAATCAAGTAGTAAAGTGTATTTGTGCTTCTAAAATCGATGCAACCGATAATGTGTTTTCTTCTATTGACTACATATTAATAATGATGAAGATAAAAGAGATGCAAGACTTTTAAATGGGGATGAAAACGAATCTTGCGTGAGGGTTTTAGATTTTAAAAAGCTTTAGAAATTGACGTAACGTAGCTATAATTTTTTATTTTAGCTATATTTTTCTCGTGAATTACTAAATTCACTCTATTTCTTGACTCTTCCTCGCACGATTTGTTTGTTGGTGTTATTCATTCACAATTATTTAGCAACTAAGAGAGCTATCTAAGGTAGCGAATCTCGGCGGTACGCGAATATCTTTCTCATCCACTGTGTAACGTTTATGCACAATATATTCTTTAAAAAAATAATCTTGCTCTCTCTCGTCTCTTATATATTGAAGTAAATTGAAAAATACGCACAAAAAAATATATATATATAAAATAATGAACCTATGATCTCTCTTGAGGATGTGCGAACATTAAAAGGCCCTCCGCGTTTATCACGAACGAATGTCCGAAAATAATTCGCACCCTCAAACTGGCAGTGTTTGAGAAACCTGTTTTGCGCGCGCAATTAAAGCTCCGTGTAAAACAGGCATTATAAAATTCTTGATAATACTAAAACCGGTGCTAGTTACTGGCGTGTCACATAAATTGTCGAAGTCGTCGAGATCTGCAAATGCATTACATGTAACATTTCCGTGATTCACATTGACAAATAACTCATTTATCGAACATAGCTCTCGTATCATTCAGTTTACTCAATGTTCGACGAAATAGCCAGATACTAACGGCAGTTATCACTAGACGGTCAAAACCAAAAAGTTGTTTAGTTATTGCATTGTCCTATAATGCTTTCACACAACTGATACTTTTAGCACAGTCGCTAAGCTATAGAATATTGATTATCAATTACTTACTGTTGCAGACATGATAGTCTACGCAAATACACAATTAAGTCTATCTGAACGGAATCAAAGGCCTGAGTGCAAAAATCGGACGAGTCCGTTATTTCGATACTTCTTAAAGTGAAGAGAAAAAAAAACAATCTTGGATGAAGAAGAAAAAGTATAGAATCTTAGAGAAAGTAGTTTCGACTGTATGATAAGTATTAAAGGTACTCTTCTTCAACTATCAGTACAGCTGTTTGAATGTACGTTTAAAATTACGAAATATTTTCTATTTGATTCTTTTAACTTTTCCTATAACACTTAAAAGAATGTCTTCGCACTTTGGACTGGTGTTGCTTGATTCTCACAACGAAACATTTTGAGTCGTTGCCTTTTTTAAATCAGAACCAGACTGTTTAGATAGTGCCTTTTTCTATTAAGTAATCAAGATAATAGAATTGCGCGACGATGAGTGAACGAACAGGAGAAGAATCGATAATATAATCGAGGGTAGGTAAGTAAATAAGGTGAAAGAATTCATCACAAATGGGACGTATCGTGAAGATATAAGTCACCATTTGCTTTAACGGATTCAGCATGCTTTGCCAGGTCCAGAAGCCCTTTGATCCTCCATCCGACCGGCTTGAAGTCTTTGAATTAGGGCGAATAGATCTTCCTCTGGCACAGTGGAGCCCGACTGAGCGTTTCCGTTGGCTCGTCGACCCCTCTCCTCCTCGGCATCTTGCACCGTTGATGCAGCTGGTAGAGGACTCCGTTGGTCCTCCAAACGTGAACTCTGAAAGCAAATACATAAAAAATTCTTAGTATGACATATCTTTTTTTATGACATTTCAAATACGTCATATATATAAGAAAAAAAAATATAAGTAACATGAAAGATTTCTGACAGCGTGCAATAAAACTTTGCAATAAAACAATGAAAGTTTCTGCGTGTTAGTTTAAATTATTAACCTGACATCTGACGAGCATTTCGATAAAGGAATCGTCCGCATCCTGATTGGTATTCAGCCCTGGCAGGTAAGGTAACGTCACTCGTTGCTCGTCCATCCGTTTACTTTGCATTCCGGCAATTAATTCTAGCAAATCCTCACCATCTCTGCAAATAAGATATTGGTTAGTTATTAAAAAATTTAGTTATAAAGTAATAAATTGTGAGTATGTTATAATAGCATCCTATCTAGGATAGAATATTTTCACGTACTTATCCTCCATATCGGATACTTCCGGCGTAATTGTTCGGTACTTTGAATTGTGCTTTGTGTTGAGTGCGCAACGTTGATCGTCCATTCTACCTGACTGAAACCGGGACAGCAGATCGAAGAAATTATCTTCCTCCTGAGACGGTTGCGAGGATACATTGTTGCCTTTGTCCAATACGATTTCTGATTTATCTTTTTGCTTTGTATCGGGTGTGAGCTGATGAAATAATTGTTAGTTTTATTATTTAGTAAATGAAATTATATATTCCAAGTAAAACTAATTTTAATCTTTTTTCTTGACCAATAATTCTTGACCAGTTTAATGCTTTATACACAATATCTCTTGATATAAATATATAGCTAAATTAATTATGTAATAAGAAATTAAACGAAAATGAATTGTAATAATTACAAGTCGACTTGTTTCATTGTAATCTCACAATAGTGCGATTCTTACTAAAGAAACTAAAAAAAAAATTATGCAAACCTTTATGAGATCTAGATTGTCCATGCTTTGTCTTCTGAGCCTGTATCTGCAGGGCGTAGTCGTCGGGACGTTCGATGTTGTATTTGTAGATAGTTTTTGCGTGTTCAGATTCTCCTTGTTGTTCTCCTGCTGACTCTTCTCCAGGCCGAGAATTTTGTGTAAGTCATCAATGTTCATCTGCGCGGTAGCTTGACCCATTTCATCTTCCAACTCCTTCGAGATGTGTAGATGCAGATTCGCATAATGCAGCGCTTTCTCGTGATTACCCATTGCGGCATAGGCATTGCCTAGTGACCAGCAAGCGCGTCCTTCGCCAACACGATCTTTCAGTTGTTGAGCTATACCCAGATGCCACAAATGATACTCGATGGCCGCCGAATAGTCGCGTAGAAGAGTATACGTGTTGCCCAGAGAGTAGCACGCTTGCGCCTCTACCTCGCGATCGCCCAACTCTTGCGCGAGCGCTAAAGTTCTCCTAAAAATTGCACGATTTTTCTGTGTATTCGGACGTCAAGATGCACAATTAACTCAAGAAAATTGTAATATTTACTTGTAATGTTGCGCAGCTTTCTCGAACTCGCCCAGAAATATGTGTGAATTCCCAAGATTACTGTTGGCTCTCCTCTCGGCTGGCTTGTCGCCAAATTCTCTGGCAATTTTTAAACGTTCATTGTGATAGTAAATGGCCTGTTGGAAATCGCCCAACAAATAAAATGTATTGCCCAAGTTACCGCACGCTCTGCCTTGCGCCGCAGAATCTTCCAGTTCTCTCACCAGCTCCAAATTTTCTCTATGGAAAAAACGAAAAGTGTTAATAATATCATGGATAACATATAATTCAAAATTAATGGAAAATAATTATAGATTAATCGAGATTAATCTTACTCGTAATAGTGTACAGCCTGTTGCAAGCACTGCCGGACATCTTCAGAGAATTCTCCTGGGTCCTGATTACCTATTCGACCTGCCTGTTTGCCCTTAGCGTGATATACATTTCCCAAATTGTACAGGGCTCTTCCCTCGCTAAGCTGCGCATCACAAAATCATAGAGAAATGTAATGTGAAATAAATAAGAATGAATTAATAATTAATTCATGGAAAATACAATCTCGGCTTTTGTAAGCTCTCATCTTTTATTTTTTAATTCAAATTGAATAAGTCGAGTTCCTTGCAATAAGTGATTGGCTTAAAAATAATGTTGAAGTATACCTTATCTCCAATCTCTCTGGAGATCTCTAGATGCCTCTTGCAGCATATCATGGCTTCGTCAAACTTGCCCATAACTTTCAGCGTGTTGCCCAAATTTCCACTGGACTTGGCTTCGCCCAGTTTGTCGCCCATGTTCCTGGCAAGTGTCAGATCCAACTTGTGATACTGCATTGCCTTAACGTAGTCACTCAGATAGAAGTACGCATTGCCTAATTGGCTGTAGATCGCGCTTAGTATCCGCAGATCGTCTGTGCCAGCTTGAATCGCTGCCTGGAAGAATGCTACGCCAGACTTGCAGTCGCCAGCCTTGCATAGGCGTTCGCCCTCCAGTGCCAGTTCCAGACACATGTTCCATCTCTCGCTATTCTGGTAAACATTGTAAAATATCATATATATATATATATATATATATATATATATATATTATACATTATATACAGAAAATTTCGAAAATTTTGATCGCATAATGCATAAATCCGCTCCGGGATATAAATTTGCCGTACAAAACCGGGGTAAAAATGTGCGGAGAAACAGAAAAGAAACAGATTCGACAGAGGTGTGAGTCACACGCGTGGGAAGATCGACGACGTTAATCGAATGTTGATTCACTCACTTGTCCCTCGGACGAGAGATTCTCCGCGCTGGCGCTCAGAGACATCCTAATAACTCGGTAATCGTCTCGTTTTTCCTTTCAGAATCGAACGTAATAATTGTTGAAGCTCTGTCGAATGTTAGAACGTGCGTTGTTCTCAGCTCGCGAAGCGACAATGATTGATACTCGCATGATATTCGAGTACTCCGATTATAAAGGAAAGAATCTGCTCATAATCGCGTCATCCTCCACCTCCTTCTCCTGCAGAGTAATATCTCCCGGATTTTTTTATCTTCCCGAAGCGAAGCCACTCTTTGACGCGAAGCGACTCCGCGACGCGTCCAAACAAATGGCGCTGATTTTAATACAGAGAAATATATTACTAGCAGAGAGAAACCTGAGAGCGGCGTTTTGCCTGTTACCGTTTTACGGGACCAGAGAGAAGCCTGAGAGCGGCCATGCCGGCGATTTTCGTGAGACGCTTTTACTAGGCCGTAGAGCAGCGCCATACATCCACTTTTAGGAATTGGAATCACTGATCCACATTCACTTTCAAAACTGTCGGTCATTTGGTTCATGTCCGTGCTAATATACATCCACTTTTCGATACTGTCGATCATTTAGTGGTTCATGTCCGTGCTACATCCATATATATAATTGTGAATCAAAAATATATATATCGAAACTTCATGAACTTATTAATATGTTTTATTAAATGCGTGTAACGTTTTGGCATTCTAATATATAATACGATATAAATACAGCGATATAAATTATTACTAAAATATTTTTACGTATATCCACATGTGCAATGAAATAAATTTTTTCTTAAATCAATTTTTCTTAATAAGTCTTAATTGAATATAATGTAGAAAATATCTGCAATAAATTACTTTTTTCTTATTCTTAGAACAAAGGTATCAAGCATTTAAGCAATCATGCATTTTAATCAAATTATGATTTAAATTTATAGCTTTTTATATTAATTTTTTTATATTAATTTATTTTTTACTTATTATTTATTTAATTAATTTTTTATTTATAAATTCGATTGGATGCGTAGTCTTTTGAAAATAAACATATAATAGGTGCGCTCCGCTTGACGTTATATTTTCGCTTCGAAGACTAATTGTAAGATTCTTCACCCTATCTAGTTAAAAATTATCCGATTTATGTCGTGTTTGATGTCGTTTTAATCGCCAAAATCTCATTAATCCATTAAGATTATTCCCAAGTTGTTTAAATGCAAAATAGAAGTTTTAGTTTTCATTTCAAAAAATGTTTACATTTGTGAATTGCTATGGATGGGGAGAGCCCATTGTAAGAGACTTCGGAACTCTTTGATGATAGGTCATCTCGCTCGCTCCTTACTCGCGGTTTCGCTCTCGCTCTTACACTCGACGAGTCGCGCTACACAGCTCTGAAAGATTAGCTGATCCGAGAATCGAGATAAAACTAAAACTTCTATTTTACAATTAATCGGTTTGAAAATAATCTTAATGGATTAATGAGATTTTGGCGATTAAAACGACATCAAACACGACATAAATCAGATAATTTTTAACCAGATATGTAATCAAAATTTTGATTACATATTTAATTTAAATAACTTCTTTCTCTTTGATTACCCGACTAAATACATTTACGATCTGTTATTGATTGGCACAACTCATCTCGCTCCTTTATGATTTGTTATAATTTCACAATCCCTCAGTATTATTTTGTACACCATTCTGTAAACATAATGTTGAAGATCCTCCTAAGAAAGGACCACAACATTCAAATTTAAATAAAGAAGATTACCACCGACGTCATAACGCTTGAGTTCTTGCGCCCGGCTCTCATTTGCCTATTCCACTTATCCTGACACATAAGTATAACAGAGACTTTATTTTATTTTACTATATATCATATATTTTAATTATAAATGTATTATAATTATAATTTATATAAAATTGTATTATCATTGTATTTATAATTGTATATAAAATTTATAAATTATATGAAATATACTTCTGTTGTACATTACATTTTTATTATGTTATATTTTATTTTGCAAATTAAAATTATATATGTGTGTATTATAAATTACATATTAGGTAGAAGTTTTAATGCTGTCACACACACACACACACAATATAAAATTAAGGATACGTATTATTAGATATTTGAATAAAAAATCGTACAAATTTATTTGATAAGGGTAGCATCGTCAATTTATAAATGCTGTTATAAAAATTGTATTTTAATTATAATCATATACTTTATGTCCCATTTTCGCTATTTATTTCGTTACGATCTAATTAAATAATTTATTACACTTTGATTACCCGACTACACATATTTACAATCTGTTATTCATCAGCTCATCTTATCTCGCTCCTTTATGATTTATTTTGATTTCATAATTCGTCAGTATTCTTTTGTACACCATTCGGTAAACATCATGTCGAAGATGGTCCTAAGAAAGGACCACAACTTTCAAATTTAAATAAAGAAGATTACCAGCGAAGTCTTAGCGCTTTGGACCTTGCGCCCGGCTCTCACTTGCCTATTCCATATCTCCTGATATGTAAGTATAACAGAGCCTTTATTTTAATCTACTATATATATATATATATATATATATATATATATATATCATATATTTTAATTATAAATGTAATAAAATTATAATTTATATAAAATTGCATTTTAATTGTATTTAAAATTTATAAATTATAAGAAATATTTTTCTGTTGTTCATTACATTTTCTTCACGTTATATTTTATTTTAAAAATTAAAAATTATATATGTGTATTATAAGTTACATTTTAAATTGTAGTTTTAATGCTGTCATTATAAAATTATCCGCATTATTGGATATTTGAATAAATCGTATATATTTATTTGGTACTGATAAAATCATCAATTTATTAATTATACTGTTATTAAAATTGTATTTTAATTATAATCATATACTTTATGTCCCATTTTTGTTATTTATTCCGTTACGATCTAATTAAATAATTTATTTCACTTTGATAACCCGACTACATATATTAACGATCTGTTATTCATCGGCTCATCTTATCTCGCTCCTTTATGATTTATTTTGATTTCACAATCCGTCAGTATCCTTTTGTACACCATTCTGTAAACATTATGTTAAAAATGGTTTTAAGGACCACAACTTTCAAATTTATTTAAAGAAAATTACCACCGAAGTCTTAGCGCTTGAGTTCTTGCGCCCGGCTCTCATTTGCCTATTTCTCTTATCCTGATACGTGAGTATAATAAAGCCTTTTACTTCAATTTATTATATATCATATATTTTATTTATAAATGTATTATAATTATAATTTATATAAAATTTTATTATAATTGTATTTTTAATTGTACTTATAATTTATATATTTAATGTAATATACTTCTTTTGCAAATTACACGAAGAATTACCGAGAGAACATGTATAATGACAATATAATAGAAATTCGTTAAATTAACATATATATTTCTGAAGTATATATTTTTAAAATATTCATAAATTTAACCGCTGTGTTTTTATACCAAAGAATCATTAATAAATTCGGGAAATTTTATTTTAAATTTTACAAATATTACGAATATTGCTAAAGCTTTCTTTTAATATTTAATATAAGAAATATCGAATAAGAGTGTAAAGTCTCGATGTTCATTTAATGATTAAATTAATGATTATCTTCTCATTCGCGAAATTTAACGATTGTTTCCTATATTGCAGAATCGTGAGTAAATTAATAGACTTTTATAATTTGATTTCAATTAAATTGGTGTATTTACAAATTTCGTATCGAATCGTTGGGCCAGTTATTATCCATTGAACGCGATGATAATGCAATGTTTTACGGTACTTAAGTCTTATTAAGCTCGTTTTATGTTTAATTATTCGTCCGCGAAACAGAATATATATCCTATTCTCGATTGATTTTATGATATTTGCAAATTTATATATTCACGTATTTAAAAATAAATCAGGCATTAGGTTCTATATCCACAAACGCATTTTATATATTACAGACGTTATAAAATTATATAAATTATAAAAAAAAGATTATAAAAAACATTCTGAATAAGCGTTGAAACACTTTCTCGTATAAAGCAATAGTAATTATATCGTTGCTCCGATTGTTTCAGGAATTACGCGTATATATCGAGTGTATACGGTGATTGTCGATTTATTTGTTCGCGTTTCTCGCGAATTTTAAATCGCGATTTATCTCGATTCGTGATTTAATTGTTGATTAACATCGAAGCTTCGTCTATCTTTTCTCGTATATTTTCTTTGAAATCCTACGCAAAAGTCTACGCCAGTCCAAACAGATTCTCCTACAATTGAAACTTCAACGTCAAATATTTAATAAAAGAATTATAAAAATGCGTAAATATAAAATATTATATATATATATATATATATCTAAATTATAAGTATATATATATATCTAAATCATAAATATATATATATATATATATAAAATTAATTTATTAAATGATTGATGATATATATGTATCTAAATTATAAATATATATATATATATACCTTTTATATATATATAAAATTAATTATTTATTAAATGATTGATGATGATGATATATATATATATATATATATATAGTGCGCTAGACTACGTCAAGGCCGCATACCATATATTATTCATAATTCGATGCCGAAATATTATTATATATATA